>OZ025303.1:26690074-26897074 GCA_964019185.1 Maratus speculifer
AAAAGTACAGTGCTGAATCGATGAATAAATCATATGCATAAAAGCATACAAAAACACCATAATTACAGTATTATCTATTTGCAATGCACGAGGTGGATATTCAATCTGCCAACAGTTGTTTGTTTGTAATATTATATTAAGCACATTTGTCCAGTTTTTAAAATTATAGTTATTGCTGACTTCATTAAGTGATGAATCATCACATATATGTATATATATATGTTATTTATTTATTGCTTTTAGGTTGGCCACACAAAGAATCTAGTGAGATTGAATATAAAGAGGAATGAAAGAATGATTTTTTGAAGATATAGGATAGGGAAGTTGGAATATTTTTGAAATGCAAAGGTGTATATTGTATGAAACTGCAGAGTCTACAAAACGTATATCCTTTCATTTAAACAAAAGTTTATAAAAATAAAAGTCTCTTATAGAATCATTAAGCCAACCTTTTAGAAAATCACTTGATTGTAACTTGATTAATTCTTCTTCACAAATAGAAATAAAAGGTCTAAAGATTTTCAGTCTGTTATGTTTATTTTATAGCGATTAACTTCCAAAATAAGCTTTGAAAAATATTGAAAGTTACTTAATGGTTAAATAAAGTGCTGCATGACACTTCAGTGCATTTATAAAAACACAAATCAACACAGCATGTATCTCTTACTTTCTTTACTGTGTACTATCACATCTTCACAGACTGACAGTAATATTAGCCAAGAGCTATTTGGCAATTTTGAAATAGAAGAATCGGGAATTTGTACTGTATTTTCGGGCGTATGCGCCGCACACACCGTAAGCGCCGCACCTCCGAAAATGCATTAAAATAAAACAAATATTCATCAGAAGCGCCGCACCGCCGTATGCGCCGCACTTACGAAAATACAGCAAAGTGTTAAAAATTGCGTTATATTCAGTGTTTTTTCGCGGCTTTTTTTAACATTTGTAATATAAATCTAATTTTAAATTTAGTATATTTTTTACGATAAAATTAAATTTGAATTCGTGCAGCCTTTTCTTCGCTATTTTTTAATGCGTTTTTTATTGTTTGTAACGAGGTTTGGAGGGTTTTATCGCGATATTTGACGAAGTTGCAGAGTTTTTTATACTTGAAAAAATTTGTGTTTTTATGGGGATTAGCAAGGGATGAATCATGATGAATGGAATTAATCATGAATATTTGAATGAATCATGAATTTTGATACTTGAAGCAATACTTGAAAAAAATTGCGTTTTTCTTTTAAAAAAAACGTAAATTCTGTCGAAAAAGCGCAGATAAAAGGAGAAATTGGTAAAAAAAAGCATAAAAAGAATGAAATCTATTGAAAAAAATCTCGAAAAAACACATTTCAATCAAAGATTCATGATCCATTCATTTCATCATGATTCAATCCGTTCTCATTCGCCTTTAAGAGCGGAATGAATCATGAATCTTTGATGAAATGTTCGTTTTTTCGAGATTTTTTAATAGATTTCATGCTTTTTTTTCAAATTTCTCCTTTTTTCTGCGTTTTCTTCGCCATAATTTACGTCTTTTCTCGTTTTTTTACCGTTTATTTATAAATACGACATATTTGCATTTTTTCTAACAATTTTTTTGACAATCCTTTGAGAAATTCACGATTTTTCCGCCATCTTTTGACATAATTTGTGTTTTTTAGAGATTTTTTGACATATTTCGCGTTTTTACTGTAATCTTTCGTCGAAATGTGCTCATGAATTTCGCCGAAATATCGCTAAAAAACCCGGGGCAGCGGATACGATATATTTTTTCCCCTTGCAGAGATATTCATTACAGAGGTGATTCTGATCGGAAAATTTCTGAAAATTGTGAAAAGTCAATCATCAGGAAGAAAATGCGAGGCATAAAAAATATCGCGAATTTCGACAAATGATAGCCTAATTTCTGTCAATCATTTGCAGGAAAAGCAAGAATTTTATCAAAGGATCGAGAGAAAAAATCACCTCTGTAATGAATATCGCTGCAAGGGAAAAAATGTATCGCATCCGCCGCCCCGGCAGAAGCGCCGCAGTAAGCATAATTTTAACTTTTAAACTCGTATGCGCCGCGGCGCTTACGCCCGAAAATACGGTAAATGTATTTTGATATGCTCCAGACACATTTTTCTATAATTTATAAGGTAAATTTGATGATGTGTGAAATGTGATCTGTATAACGCAAAATTCTATATAATGCACAACCTTATGTTTTATAGATTTCTACTGCATTTTAATATTCTACTATATTGTAAGCATTCAGTATAATTTTGATAGCATTATTAATTACATTCAAATAACTGTTTAAAAAATGTAATCAAATCAATGACAAGAAAGTTTCAAAATTCTAAAATATGCACAATCTCTGGTCCCAAGCAGTGCGTATAGCAGTGTGTGTGTGTGGAGTCTTATGAAATAATTGGGACATTCCATGGTAACTTACGTTACATTTAGAACAATTTAGTGCAGTAATTTTAGTAATATAACACTAAAAAATATTCAAATGTGAAATTAACATGATTGGTCAATCAAACCTATCTAAGGGTCAATTTGGATGAAAATTATCTAATAAATGATAAGGAAAATGACACTTTTTATGAAAATTTACATACTTTTTTCAGTAATGGCAGTTACTATAGCAAAAAAAAAAAAAAAATTACCAAAATTTAAGAAATAAAATTAAAATTAGATAATTTTTATCTAAATTGGGCTTTGAATAAGTTCAATTTGCAAACTATATCAAATTTACATTTCGAATAATTTTTGTGTGTATGTAATATTACAAAAATTACAGAAAATAGTTCAAAATGTAGCATAAGTTACCATGGAATGACCCAATTTCATATTTATCTTATTACGAAATGGACAAAATGTTCAAGTTTGTAATCTTAACGGTAGATGACACTGGGTGCCTCATAATACAAAAAGAAATAGCATTTATTATGGACAGTGATAGAAATAACTATGGCACAAGAAAAAAAAATAGTGCTGGGTCACTCCATGGTAACTTACGTTACATTTAGAACTATTTTCCATAATTTTAGTAATATATAATATACACAACAAAACTATTCAAAATGTAATTTTCACTTGGCTTGCTAATTAAACTTATTCAAAGCCCAACTTACATGAAAATTACCAAATTTTACTGTTATATCTTAAAATTTGGTAGTTATATTCATTATGGTAACTGACATTACTGAAAAAGGAATGTAAGTTATTTTTTAAGGCAATTTTCATCCAAATAGACACTTAGATAGGTTTCATTGACAAATCATGTTAATTTTACATTTGAATATTTTTCAGTGTTATATTATTGAAATTATTGCAGTAAATTGTTCTGAATGTAACATAAGTTACCATGGAATGACCCTGATTTTTTTTTTTTGGGGGGGGGGGAGGTGAGGTGAGGTTTGAATGTACATGATTAAAGACGGTTCGACATAGATTTTGAACACAATACAAGAAAAAGGAACTGACATGCAAAAGTATGAATGAGTGGGAAGAGGATGTTTATATAAAATTATCAAGGGGGGGGGGGTCTAGCATTTGATATGGTAAGATATCTCTGGGGGAAGGAGCATTTTCTTTTTGATATCGTTATCAATTTTGATCAAACAAAACAAGTAGTCTATTTTTTTAATTTACTATAGTACTATGCACCGCATATCTAAACTTCATAATGAAACTTCACAGCATTCTTACATTATTTTTTATAAAATATGGAAAAGCAAATGTTTTAACACTTTAAAAAATGTTCATTTTGAAATTGATTTTTCATACGGCTTTTTCCTTTATACTGTGGCATTTAAAATATGACAATGTGGAAATTTTTTCGAAATTATATTTGACATTGAATATTAAATATTCAAGCTACTTACTTATATTTCACAGAATAGGTAATTCAATCCATCAAAATCTCTAGAGCATCACAATTTAACCTTTAAAGGGATACATGGAATAAATAGGTTTCGACATCAGTAAAATATTAAAAATCAATGTTTTGAAAGTGGCTTGTGAAGTTATTATATTCTGTTTTCTGAAAATAGGAAGAAAAAATAAATTTAACTACCAATAGAGCTATTTTCATATCTTGACAATAATAATAACAAAATTTAATGCATAAAAATTACCGAAAATTTCTTCCAATATAAAAATATTTAAAAAATAAATATAAATCATGAAACATTTAATAAAGCTAAATGTAGAAATAAAATGGACATGTCATTCTGACTGCATACATTGCTAATTAAGAGCAAATTGGGTGGAAAAGTTTTTATTTTTCTTGTTTAGAATTGTTCTTGATTTTAAAATTACTTCAAATAGACAAGTTGATCAGAAAAAGAAGTTATTCTTAACTCATACTATGTATTCATGAATACAATGATTTACCATAATTTATGGCCATAATTTCCACGGATCAATCAATTCTTTTTCGACCCAGAAATTTTATTTAGTAATTGGTACCAAATATTTACTGCAATCTAAAAGGTTTAATTTTATTTTGAAAATTTTCTGGGTCCAAAAAGAATTGTTTCATCAGCGGATCATACGCCAGAAATTATGGTAACTAATATTAATTTGTTTTGTGTGCAAAATTGAAGGCATATTAATTAAATGTTACATTATTTTTGTATATAAGGTACTTTAATATAATTTTTATAAAAGCAGGACAATATATCTTACAGATAAAAAAGTTTTTTAACTTTTGAAAACAAACTGATTGATTTTTAAAGATATATATTTATGTGTGCTGAAGGGTAAACGGAAAAAAAGTGACTGGAAAAAAAGTGACATAAACTACAAAAGCAGAAAAAAGTGACACGGAAAAAAAGTGACAAGGAAAAAAAGTGACAAGGAATTGATTTTGGGGATTCATTGGTTAAGTATGAAAGGAGGATCGGGGAGGGGGGCTCATAGTTTAGGTAAATGGGTTTTTCATGCTGAATTAACTGTTTTGGTTCAATTTTTGGATATACGTTCATCCTGAAAAGACGCTTGCCTGATTAGTTTTGGGAAGGGACGTTACCCCCCCCCCCCCATCCGTCCTCAATTAGATGAATGCAGAATTATCCAACGTGTGTCAAATTTGCATATAGGATCTTTTAGATAAGGCTTATGTATAATATAAATTGCCTAAAGAGATTCTAGGAGTTTAAGTGTTAAGTATAGAGGGGAAATGGGGGATAACCTTTCTTAAATTAAATTAATGGATTTTTACGTATAATTATCCGATTTGCTTAAAATTTTGGACATAAGTTCATTATGATAAGACGTATCTTAGATTAGTTATGGGTTCTTCTGCTTATTATAAAGGGGGGAATGAGCAATTATCCCCCTCATGCAGAATTATCCCATGTATTTCAATTTTAAATATAGGTTCTTTCTGGTAAGGTGAATTCCGGAATAGTTTTAAGGATTTAATGGCTAAGTATAAAGGGGAGATGGAGGAAACCCCTCTTAAATTAAATAAATGGCTTTTTATGCAGAATTATCCGATTTGCATCGAATTTTGGACATGGGTTCATTATGATAAGACGTATTTCTGATTAGTTATGGGGTTCTATTGGAAATTAAAAAGGAGGGCGGGTGATTACTATACCCACCTTAAATTAGATTAAAAAAATTATGCACACTTATCCGATGTATTTCAAATTTTGGATATAGGATCTTTCTCATAAAGTGAATTCCTGAATAGTTGTATGGGTTTAATGGCTATGTATAGAGGGGGAACGGGGGATAAACTCCCTTAAATTAAATAAATGGCTTTTTACGCAGAATCATCCGATTTGCTTCAAATTTTGGATGTATATTCATTATAAGAAGGCGAATCTCTGATTAATTATGGGGTTCTTTTGATAATTAAATAGGGGAAGCGGGCGATTAATCCTCCACTCTTTAAATAAAATAAATTGTTTTTTTTTTACTTTCACAACTATTCAACATATTTCAAATTTTGGATATAGGTTCTTCCTGATAAAGTGAATCCCTGAATAGTTTTAAGGGTTTAATGGCTAAATATAGAGCGATGAACGGGGGATAACCCACAATTAATCAGGACTTCGCCTTATCATAATGAATGCCAAATCAAAATTTGAATCAAATCAGATAATTCTGCGTAAAAAGCCATTTATTAATTTAAGGGGGGGGGTATCATCCGTTCCCCCAGTGTTTACTTAGCCATTAAACCTTTAAAATTATTCCGGGATTCACTTTATGAGAAAGAACATATATCCAAAATATGAAATATATCGGATAAGTGAGCATAAAAAACATTTTTCTAATTTAGGGGGGGGGGGAATAATCACCTGCCCCAATTTTTAATTAGCAAAATAACCCCATATGTAATCAGGGATACGCCTAATCATAATGGTTCTATAATCCAAAATTTGAAGCAAATCTGATAATTCTGCGTAAAAAGTAATTTAATTTAAGGTGGGTTACATTCTATTCCCCTCTTCTATACTTAGATATTAAATCCTTAAAACTATTCAGAGATCCATCTTATCAGAAAGAACCTATATTTAAAATTTTAAATACATGGGAAAATTCTGCATAAAAACCTATTTTTCTAGTTTAAGGGGGATATAATTGGGCGAGCAATTATATCCCCCTTTATAATAAGCAGAAGAACCCCATAACTAATCAGAGATACGTCTTATCATAATGAACCTATGTCCAAAATTCTAAGCAAATCGGATAATTATGCATAAAAAGTTTCTAATTTTAGAAAGGTTATCCCCCGTTCCCTCTCTATACTTAACCATTAGAACTCCTAAATCTCATCAGGCATTATATACTATATATAAGCCTTATCGAAAAGAACCTATATGCAAATTTGACACATGTTCGACAATTCTGCATAAAAACCCATTCATCTAATTGAGGACGGATGGGGGGGGGGGAGTAATCATACCTTCCCAAAACTAATCAGGCAAGCGTCTTTTCAGGATGAACGTATATCCAAAAATTGAACCAAAACAGTTAATTCAGCATGAAAAAACCATTTACCTAAACTATGAGCCCTCCTCCCCGATCCCCCTTTTCATGCTTAAGCAATGAATTCCCAAAATCAATAATAAATCTCCAAAATCAATTCTTTGTCACTTTTTTCTGGTAACTTTTTTCCCTTGTCACTTTTTTTCCGTGTCACTTTTTTCCCGCTTTTGTAGTTTATGTCATTTTTTTCCAATTAACTTTTTTTCCGGTCACTTTTTTTCCTAGATTTGTGCTGAAGAGTAACTGTAGAAAAAGGATGCAGTAATGTCTGATAAATTGGTGTATAAATAATAAAATATTGATTCTATTAAATTAACAATCTGATTTTATGTCTCATATTTTCTGTTATCCGCATTAAAAGGGAAGAGAATTGGTAGTGCTTCCCTTATTTTCTCAATCTCATTTTACAAACATGTAATGAAATAAACATAAGTGAGCCAAAATTCGTTGTATAATAGAGCAGCCATTCAAGGGGTCATAAAAGAATCAGTTAGAGTATTAGTTTTGACAGAGTAGTCCAAAAGTATTTTGTTCTTTTTCAATTCGTTAACAATCGGGCTGAAAGTCAGACTACCCATTACGAAACACAATTACCAATATCATATGCAGAAAATTTAAAAAATAGGGAGATGTTTACAGCCAGAGGTTTTTTTTCTGCTGTATATATGACCATATATCTAAATATAATAAAATCTGCCAGTGTGTAGTAACAAGGGACTGTGAAAAATCGCATTTAAAATGGAGGGCTCCTGTTCCTGCAGGTGAAGATACTCATGAGTGAATGCTAATTCTATGGAATAGTTATTCTCTGATATCTCATTTGCATATAAATATATCTCCATTTTACATTAAATTTGTTAATACTAACACTGCTTTATCTAGATTATATTTAGATGGGGAGATAAAAATTCTATTTAATGAAAGCAAGTTATGTTTCGTATCAAATTGTCATAAATCCATTATAAGGGAGTCTATTAAATTTCATATGTGCAAAAATTTCGTTTGCAATGACAATGTTTCTTTTATTATTCCTAAGTTATGTTTAGAGTTTATGAATAAATTTCTCATGAAAGCTTGAATAGGATGAACCAAGAAATTCAATTTTGATCTTGGTCTATTTTTAATTTATTGTTTTTACAATAGAATGCACGGTTTTGTGTTTACATCTGTATTTGGGTTTACATCTCATTGCTGCGTGCTGTTTGTATTAACTGTGAAACAATTTGTATTTTTATTTTATTTTATTATGATTATATTCTTAGATTAGAATTGAAATATGTTAATAATATTTGTTTTTAATTTTCATTACACCTCTCTCAAGTAAAATAAAATTGTTTATTCAAATGTTTATACAAAAAAAGTGAATTTCTTAAAATCTTGTAATTTAAAAATCTAAAAGATTTAATAATATTTTTAAAAACAACAGCTATAATTTAGGAAAACAATATTATTAAGTCACATCTGCAGGAGATAATATCAAACATACCAACATAAGTACTTATTTTTTTTTTTTTTATTCTGTTAAGCTTTTTTTTATATCATATTTCTAAAAAACTAATTTTAGTAATCCTAAATTGGTTTGATCTGAAATGCTAAATTTTTTTAATCTAAATGTGTTGCAAGATTCTAAGTACTATATTTACCTGTAAGGAAAACAAGAATCTTTAATCAAGGATTTTAGCACACAGGTGTAATTATTGTAACAACAGCTTGTTTTAAGTTCTGATATAAATTCTTCTATGTCCTACTCATAGAGGTTCAAATCAATTGAATCATTGAACTATTTACAATTTACGAGTCATTCAAATTGAATCGTTCATTAAAGATATCATTCTTTTTCACTTGAAAGCAGAGTATTGCAGTTTCTGATATTCCTATCAAACAAGTTTTTCCAAAGTAATTTTTTCCCATTGCATACCTCATTTTTTGTAATGATTTTATTTTGTTAAGTTATTCAAACGACCAATTTAGTTACTGTGTCATTGCATATAACATAACCATTAATTTTCCTGGCTATCTTTGGCATATACTTTAATGAAAATGATAAGCATTTTATTGTATATAAATCATTGAGAAAATTCACCAAGAATAGAAATAAAGAATTTTTCATTATTTTGAAAGTATAACGTTAAGGATTTCATTTAATATTGCTGATTGACTATTTGATGTGTTTTACTGAAATTCACAGAAATCGATGGATGTATACCATGTGCCTGTAAATCGAACAATATTTTTTAGACAAATTCAATTATTTTGAATGATGTGCCCATATGTATATCTTTATTTTTTAACCGTTATTATGCTCAGAGCTGTCCTTAAAAAGACGGCCAAAAGCGAGGCCCTTTCCTTTCAGACTGTTAATATAATCTTATGTATACTATCAACAAAAAAGAATGGTTTTCCTCTATATACTTTTACCTGTGCAGTTGGAGTTCGATCCCCTAGCTATTATAAAGGAGTAGCGTTTGTTTGTAAGTTTGTATGGGTAATTTTTAGAATTACTGTATTAATTTCAAAAGTAATGATAGAAAATTGATGGTGAAAGTCCGTCTTTCAACATAGGCAATATTTTATGCCAAGACCACTATCTTTTCTTAACTAAAACCATACATTTATATTAAGGATTTTCTATTATACCTTCTGCATTTTATTAAAGAAAAAATATTTTGTGTCTAGGTGCTAGGCCTCTCTAGGTGCCAGGCCCTGTGTGGCTGCACCATTGCACACCGCCTAAGGACGGCTCTGTTTAATGCTTTGAAATCCGGGATGCATTATCATACAAGTGACCCTGGGGCCAAGTGCTAATATTATGCATAATTATAAAGGAATTCGGGAGTTGGCAAACCTGGGTTTTGAGAGAATGGTTCTGAATCATGAACAATTGCTAACGGTAAATTTGTTCAATTTATAAATATTTACAGTAGAATCTGAAATGCATACATACAGTCAAAGTTTTATAATCCACACCACTTGGGGCCAAAGGTATTACGGATTATGGAATATTGTGAATTGTAAAGTACTATGGATTATATGTCATTTTATTATTTTAGATAGCATTTTGATTCCATAATCAATATAATATGATAAGATAAAATATAAAATCTAATAATTAATTTAATAAGCTAACTCAAAAAATGTCTTTTTAATGTTATTTTATTAAAAAATTGATATACATGTGCACTTAATTAAAAATAATTACATACGTTCCATAGTACAGTTTGTTTTTTACTGTTAATAAAATACAGGAGTTATATTTATAAAAAGTAGATGTTTTATTATGATTTTTTTATAATTTGTTTTAAAAAATTATTTCTGGATCTCAAATTTGTAAATTTTCTTAACTCTTTATTTTACTGTTTACATTCGTAAAGTAACGTGAATTACAGAAAATTGTGGATTATTGGTGTACGGATTATTAATCCTTGACTGTAATTAATGGATGTAAACAATGAAACATTCATTTTATATATAGGAACAAAATTTTGCTTTTTTAGTTTTATATCAATTCGAAATATTTTTAATTTATAATTTTTGTTAATATTATTAAATTCATATTTTTTCAAGAAGGAAGAATAAATTTATTTCTGAAAAAATTTAAGATATTCCTGATATTACAGATAATCATAATCTTCTTACTGTATTAACAGCTCTTTTTGGTTATTGAGTCTGGCTAAATCTGAAATAAAACTTCCTTATTTTATGACTTTGATGTGAATTAGTAATGTACTTTTATTAGGAAACTTTCATTGAATAATTTAGGAAAAATACATTTCATCGGTATAATGAATATTTAATCATAAATTATTGATTATTAATTTGACCCTTGTCTTTAATATTTTAATCATTTAAAAAATTATCTAAATTTTTATTATTTTAGTTTATTTTAATAATTTAATATATTGTAAGCATTCAGTATACCGTAATTTCTGGAAGAAACGCCGCATCGCGGAAAATCACTCAAAAAATTTTAGAAAATGGTCGTAAACGCCGCAGGTGAAATTTCCGCGGTAACGCGGTTAACATGTTAAACAGAAACACATTAATAAGCTGTATTAAGAAATCATAAAAATGAAATTATTAATCAGAAATTAATAAATAAATACAAAATTAATTATATTATTTAAATACCGTATTTTCGGGAATAAGCGCCGCGACGCATACGAGTTTAAAAGTAAAAATATGCTTAGTGTGGCGCAGCGGATACGGTGATTTTTTTTTCCTAACAGTACCGTAAAATACCGTTAATCGCCCCCCCCCCCCAAACGTGACGAAAAATCATAAAATAATTAGAGAGGGGCGCTTACACGAGATTTTTCCACGATCGTTTCACAAAATTTTCAGGAATTAATCGTGAATCTTTGAATGAATCATGAATTTTGATAATTGAAGCAATACTTGAAAAAAAAAATGGTTTAAAAAAAAATGTAAATTCTGTCGAAAAACGCAGAAAAAAGGAGAAATTTGTAAAAAAAAGCATGAAATCAATTAAAAAAATCTTTTTAAAAAAAGCACATTTCATCAAAGATTCATGATTCATTCATTTCATCATGATTCATCACTGAATCTTTGGAACGGGAGAAAAAAATCGGATTCAGAACAAATTTTCTGAAAGTTATAAAAGAAGGGGAGGGGGAAATTCAGGAAATTCATTCGAAAATGCAATTTTCGTTTATTCGTAATCTAATGCGAAATTTGCGTAACTTTTTGCGGTCTTTTAATGAAAATTGACATTTTTTCGCGATATTTTGACGAAATCGAAATTAATTTGTTTTTGCAACCATTTGTCGGAATTCGCGATACATTTTATGTCCGAAATTTTGGAATTATGATCGATTTTTTTAAAATTTTCCGAAAAATTCAGAAAAATATCAAGCTTGTTTTTTAAAAAAAAATGCTCGTAAACGCCGCATCGCTTGAAATTTCAGTTTAAAACACGTAAACGCCCCGGCGTTTCTTCCAGAAATTACGGTAGCTTTGGTTGCACTATCAATTACATTCAAATTGCTGTTTAAAAAATGTAAACAAAGAAATGACAAAAAATCCACAAAATTCTAAAATCTGCACAACCTCTGGTCCCAAACTGTGCAGATTTGAGGGAGTCTACTGTATCGCTGGAAAAAGAAGTATATATTGAATGCCCCATCTAAAATTTCCAAGGTAAATTCTGTGATTTGGAAGTTATACATTTATTAGGAAATACTTTGTTTATTACATAAATTTGTACTACATTTCATGTACTCTCAAAAAGTTGTACAAGATTTTGAATGTGTTTGCAGGGTAGTTTGTAGTTTAAAATATACTATGCAATAAGTATACTGGAGTAAAAATGTCATCCCCTGGTGTTATTACTCGAATTGATTCTTTTTTAGTTCTTGAATCTACATCAGAAGAAGGTTATTTTTTATTTTATGCATAAGACAGCATTATTGTCTCTATTAAAAACCAAAAAGGATAAAGAGAAATTTATGTGTTTCTATGTGCTGCTGATTTTTTATGTCAGTAGAATAAAATATAAAATGATTATTACTGCACCCTGATTAGAACTGTTCCAAACCATGTATATTCGTAACTAAGTAACAGGCATTCTCTAAGTTACAAAGCACGGAATTGTTACTTAGAAATACGATTCATTAATCGTTACTGTATTAATACATAGCCAAACAAAGTGAAACTGACTTCAAACACTGCTTATGTTTGTGTAATTCATGATTGCAGCCAGATTGTCAAATGCAGTAAAAGATGCGAAAATGTGTTCGGACTCGGACAATCCGGCGTCAATTGTTTTTGTATCAGTACATATGTATCCTTCGTTTTGTATCAGTTATTCTCGAATATCAAATGATTTGAAATTACATATGGACTTGTAGATTCATTTAATTCGTTTACTGTAAAAAGGAAAAAGCAATACAATAGACTCCCTCAAATCCACAACTTTCTAAAATCCACACATATTTTACAGATATACAGTGAAATATTTATTTCAGATTAGGGTCAAATTTGACTTTTTTAGCTTGATATCTGTTCCATATATTTTTTAATTTGTAATTGTTAGTACAGTAAACTCCCTCAAATCCGCAACTCTCTAAAATCTGCACATATTTTACAGATGTAAACAATGAAACATTCAGTTCAGATGTATGTGCAAAATTTGACTTTTTTAGTTTTATATCAATTCCATATATTTTTCAAATTATTTCAATTTGTAATTTTTTTTAAGGTTATTGAGTTCATGTTTTTTCAGGAAGAAAGAATAATTTATTTCTGAAAAAATAAAGACATTGCTGATATCACTGGTAATCACAATCTTACCAAATATATTTATCTATTAATCAAGCTTTTTTAGTTATTAAGTCTGGTTAAACCTGAAATAAAGCTTCATTATTTTATGATCTTGATGTGAATTAGTAATGTACCTTTATGACACAAGTTTCATTGAATAATTTAGGTAAAACACATTTCATCTTTATAATGAATATTTAATTGTACATTGTTTATTAATTTGACCATTGCTTTTAGTATTTTTATCATTTTAAAAACTATCTAAATTTTTATTATTTTAGTTTATTACTTATTTTAATATTTTAGCATATTGTAAGCATTCATTATTACTTACATTCAAATTACTTTTTAAAAAATGTAAACAAAGCAATGACCAGAAATCCTCAAAATTCTAAAATCTGCAAAACTTCTGGTCCCAAGCTGTGCAGATTTGAGGGAGTCTACTGTACTACTGAATTCATGTTTTTGCATGAAGAAAGAATAAATTTATTTCTGAAAAAAATTCAAGTTATTGCTGATAAACCAATCACAATCTGAATTCACAATCTTGTTACCAAATATATTTATGTATTAGTCAAGCTTTTTGGTTATTAAGTCTGTCTAAACCTGAAGTAGAAGAAAGAATAAATTTATTTTTGAAAAAAATTCAAGTTATTGCTGATATCACTGGTACTCACAATCTTGTTACCAAATGCATTTATGTATTAGTCAAGCTTTTTGGTTATTAAGTCTGTCTAAACCTGAAGTAAAACTTCCTTATTTTATGATTTTGATGTGAACTAATGTACTTTTATGAGGAAAGTTTCATTGGATAAGTAAAAAAAAAATGCATTTCATCTTTATAATGAGTATTCAATCATACATTATTCATTATTAACTTGACCTATGCTTTTAATTTTTTAATCATTTTAAAAATTATCTAAATTTTTATTATTTTGGGTTATTACATATTTTATTGTATTGTAAGCATTTATTAAAGTTTCAGTTGCATTATTAATTTCATTTAAATTATTGTTTAAAAAATGTTAACAAAGCAATGACCAGAAATCCGCAAAATTCTAAATAGTGCACATCCTCTTGTCCTAAGCTGTGCAGATTTGAGGGAGTCTACTGTATTTTCAAACAGCCTTCTTTTAAAAAGCAATGTACAAGATTTCCACCCTACTGATAACAGTAGCCGTAGTGTCATTTCAAAGATCTCTACAAGAAATCTCAATGATATGACCGTCGGAGGAAATACTCACAGAAAATACACCACTTAGATTCATGTATTCTGTAGTCAAATTCTAAGTTTTCTACTTCATGTTCATGATACTTGAACCATTTTTGAGTTTTCTATTAAGTGGTCCAACAATCTTTGATTTCTGAGAGTTAGAAAATCTAGGACCTGTTTTATGCAAACATGAGGGCCAAGGTTACAATAATGGCACGATTGTGAAATGAGTATGTTGGGAGTGAAAGCGATGTTTCCAAACATCAACCCTTTTTTTTATGCTGTGTGGTTGTCACTCCGTTAACCTGGTGTTAAATGATATGACTAGATTATCATTCAAAGGAGACAACTTCTTTTAATATTATCCAAAGGATATTTCCATGAGTACTTGTCATATAAGTCACTTTACTAATTGTTGGTCACCATTATTTATGATTTGCTTGGCCTTATTCAACTATCGCGATATCTCCTATAAAATATGTCACATTTTCCCTTTCTAAAATACTGGTATCCAAAATCTTAGTATGTGACTTACACGACATGTGCACATGGAAATACCCCAAAATTATACTTATTATTTTCTTCATTGCCTAACAAATAGGGTCATTCTTTTAAAGTACTTTTAAGAGCTAAGCTTAAAACTCTCACTGAAATCGGTAAATTATATGATACATTGATTAGAATTTACAAGGAGAGAGATATAGGTGGTTCTATAAGAGATGAAGCATCTGGGCTACTTACGCAAATAAAACAGTTAAAATTTTTTCATTCTCTCGTAATATGGTATAAGGTTTTATCATGTCAGTACCATTATAGTAGGGAATAAATTACCATGGAAACTTTCAATTTTTTCTTAGATATTTGAGATTGGACAATGTCATCCTTGTCAATGCTGACAAAATGGCATCTGAAATAAATATGCAGATAAAAATTTTTGAATCAATATCGAGATAGAATTTGGGTTCCCATGCCTACCCCCTCCCCTCCAGAGAAAAGTGTCAGAATTCAACACTGATTATAACAGGTGGACAATTATTGAATGTAAATAGCCAGGAAAATTGTGATGAAATATCAGTGGTGTACTCTCCGCCGAAAAAAGCTTTACCATTTTTGAAATTGTTAACAAATAAACTAATTTTTAACCAAGAATTAGTTGCATACACCATCATCTGAAACATGATTATCAGACCTTACTATTTTAGAAATTGAGTATAAACTCAGTAGAAGTTTAGATTTTTCTGAATTAAACAATTCTCTGATCAAAAGGTTAATTTAAAAATTCGTCTGAATTTCCCCCCCTTCCCCCCCCCGTTAAGTACATATATATATTTTTAAACAAAGTAAAATATTTTAAATGAACAGTCATAATAAGAATTTGTGTCAATTATCGAGTATGAGTTACATTTGAACGTTCGCTAAAGCGTGTACAAAAGACCATATCACTTTTTTATGTGTAACTATGTATGTTTATTAGGTATTAGCTCCATGCAATTTTTTTACCTTTGCATGGTGTGGTTTATAGACTAAATCCAGGTCTGAACACAGAGCAACATGATTACCTTTGATTTTCAGTAAAATTTCAAAACACGTTAAATTCTAAATTATATTTTTCAAAAAACACTTCTGCAAAAATTAACCAATTTTTGGATGCAATTTTTTTTATGATCTTAGATGAAAATTTCTTTTATATAAAAATGCTAATGCTGCAAGAATCTGAGGCGGGATTTACCTGCATACACGTCATAAATCTTAATAAATATTTAAAGATACAGTTAATTACTTAAAATTTGTTTTATTCCTACTTGGAATTTACATTTTACATTTTACATTTTACATGCTTTGAGGTAGACGCTACAGCTATTCGCCGGCATAACCTCCAATGATCACAAGAAACCACATAGAACACTTTATTACAGAATATCCGGTACATCCATTATCACAGGGACAACACAAGACACCCATGCCGCTAGCTGGACTCGAACCAGGGTCCAGCGGTGTGGGAGGAGCTGACGCTACCAACCAAGCCGCTGGCTCGGCCTACTTGGAATTCTTCAAAATATTTTAACATGTATCCAAAGCATTAAGAATGACTTTAAAGTTGACGAGTCATTCAAATTGATTCATTCGTATAGCGTATCGTCTTAATTTATAAAACTGTTTTCTTGAAAGGTATATATTTTTTTATCATTATGTGTTCCAGTTTTTGTAATACTTGCATAAGATAATACAGTATAGAGAAAATTTTGTTTTTCTATATTCTTAAAAACACTTTTGCACAAATTGATCTTTGTTCGACCTTGGATACCAAAAATTTATTTTTATATAAAAATGCTGAAAGAAATTAAGGCTAGATTGATTTGTATACACAGAAAGAATCTTTTTAATAAATATTTTAATTTAAAGTTAATTACTTGCAAAAAATTGCGCTCGAAATTCTTCGAAAAAGTCATTCAAATTGATTCATTCGTTTAGCGTCTTTTGCTTCGTTGTGTGGAAATCTTCCTTCCCGAATTCCTGCTGTGTATTTTGCTCCGTTCCCAGCCTTCGCCTTGAGGTTTTCTATCCAAATCCAGAATTATTAGCTTCAATTTTCTTGTTATTAAAGGTAAGGTATATAAATATTTCAGTTTTTATTTTAATATTTTATAACACTGTGAAGTTACAGTTAGGCCTAATAACTCAATATTACTATCATGATCTGTCTAATATTACATCTCTTTTAATTTTATTATTATTATTGATTTATTTATTTTGAACTCCTCCCTTATCTTCTCAACCACTTTCCACAAGAAAAAAAAAAAAAAAAAAAAAAAGCTAGGATTTAATGCCAAATATATATGTTCCTGGCGTCACATGCGGTACGTCGTCAAGACACTTTTTCTTTTATATTTGTCTATTTTTTTATTACATTTTACGAATTTAGCATACATTTCTGTAATTAATATGCTAATTATTCGCTTTAACGGCGACAACCTGATATTAAAAAAGTAAGATCATTAATAAAAATTGCAACACAACATCCTCATAAACAACATATCATTTTCAACTGACGTCAAAAAAGTCACCAGTCGAGAGGAATAATTTAGAAAAATAACTTAATGTCGCAGAAATTTTATCTGATTACTGTAATAAATAGTAAATTTTACTATTTAAAGTACTGATCGTTCAAACTTTAGCGAGTGAGGTTTTTCCGAATCTTTCTATTTGAGATTCTGTTTGTTTATTGCGCGTTGGTGATAGTTTTTTGAATAGAAAGTGGTGGAATGAGACAAAGTAAAAAGGATACTTTTTCATTTAAGTAAAAATTTATGATGTGTAAAGACAATAGCAGAAATAATCATCTTTAGCTGTAATATAACCATGTCATTGCATAAAAATTTTAATTCACTATTTAGCCTCTTTTCTCATATTTGTCACTTTTATTTTTGCAGACACCCGAGTAGTTGCTTGCCTGTATGTTGTGTATTTAATAAATGAAAAGCCAAAGCTAAAACGAAACAACATACATTTTATTTTTAATTGGCCTAATAATTCTTATTAGGCCTAAAAATTTCTTTAATTCGTCTACATTTTTAGGTCTAGCAGCGTTTTTAATAGCTTTTACTTTTTCAGGAGATTTACTAAGTCCTTCAGAACTGATTATATGACCCAAATATTGCACCTTTTTCTCAAAAAATTTGCATTTATTAACATTGAGATGAAGATTATATTTCTTAGCTTTTTCTAAAACTTTGGTTAAACGATCTGTGCATTCCTCGAGTGTTTTACCTTGAATAATTAAATCATCAAAATATGCACTTACTCCATCTAAATCTTGAATAAATTGATCTATGAATGCATGAAATTCATTAGGGGCTGTTTTGATTCCAAAAAATAAGCTCTTGGCTAAATAAGTTCCACGATGTGTAGATATTGCTTGAATTTTCGCGCTTTCTTCATCCACTTCTAAATGTAAGTATGCCTTATGAATATCTAATGTGCAAAAATACGATCCACCATGAAGTTTGTTGAAAATATCCTCTATTTTTGGTATAGGGTGTCTTGAATCATGCAATTGTTTATTTACTGTAACTTTGTAATCGGCACATAAGCGTACTGAGCCGTCAGACTTAGGAATAACTACAAGTGGTGTTCCCCATCCAGAATGATCAACCTTTTCAATTATTCCTTCAGCCAGAAGTTTATCTAATTCAAGATCTACACTTTCTTTTAGTGCGTATGGTACAGGTCGTGGTTTTAAATAGACTGGCTTAGCATCACTGCGTAATTTTAAAGAGCATATGTAATCAGGAACCTTACCAACTTTCGGTTCAAAGACATCCGAATAATGCTTTAGAATGTTATCAATGGAGTTATTAATGTTATTGACTGGAATTTGATTTACATTAACTGTATCAGAATCGTGTAAGTTAATTTTTAGGCTTCGAATCCAGTTTCTACCTAAGATAGCATCTTTTCTTAAGTTAACTAGGTATAATTCTTCCATACAGGAATATCCTTTATATTTTGCATTAATTTTGACAACTCCAACTGGTTTGAAAGTATCCCCCGTATAACTTCTAAATAATATGCTTGTCTTTAGTATAGGGGTGTTTATTTTAAGTTGTTTAAAATCTTCAATGTTCATAATGCTAACTCGACTTCCTGAATCGCATTCAAAACGAGCAGATTTCCCGTTTAATTGAATATTTACAAAAATTCTGTCATCATTTTCTAGCGTATTTAAATTAATGTCATATATTTGACTTATTTGAAATGAAACTTGCTCGGTGTTATCTAAATATTGAACGGAATTTCCCATGTCCGATTTTCGTTTCATATGTTTTGATATACAGACCTTCTCAATATGGCCGCTTTTTGAACAAAATGTACACTTTAACTTATTTTTTACTCGACACTGTGAAGTTAAATGATTTTTCCCGCAATGCAAACAAATGTTGTCTAAGCCTAACTCTTTCAAGTTTAAATTACCTTTATTTCGACTTGCTGAACGATCATTTCTTCGATGATCTTTAGATCTTGATCTCCTTCGAAACGTTTTGTTATTTTCTTTAGAATAAGCATTTGTAACTTTAAATACATTAGTTGATGGTAAGCTCCTATATATTTCTTTGTTTTCAAATTTCGAAGCTTCGATTGCTAAAGCAATTTCTAAGGTTTGTTCAAATGAAATATCTGATTGCTGCAAAATTTTTTCGCGAATGTCCGTATCATATTAAACCACGAATAAACTGAGCCCTTAGTAACAATTTAATAATAGATTTTGTACATTCGTTACTTTCGCAATTAGATTTAAATTCAGCGTTTTTAGAAAGTTCTTTTAAAGCCGTTACATAAGAATTTATTGACTCACCTGGATGTTGTTTTCTACAAAAGAACTTATGCTGCTCAGTCAAGATGTTTATCCTTTTACAAAGATTATCTTTCAATAGCTTCAGAATTTCATCATACGATTTTGAAGCTGGCAAATCAGGTGCCGTGACACTGGACAGTAGATGATAATATTTGGAACCTAAGCAATTGATAAGGATCATCTTCTTGGCTTCCGCAGTTTCTGGAGAATCGTCTATAAGTCCCTTTAATTGATAGTAATTTTCTAGTCGTTGAACATATTCATCAAAAGTTTCACAGGTCTCATCATAACATTCAAAATGAAGATTTTGACTTTGAAGTATACCTTTGATGCTTGAATGATTTTCATTTCTTTCCGGCGGCGGTGGCGGTGTTGTGTTTACTTTAAGTAGAAATGCATTCAAAGTTCTTATTAATTCATCGATTTCAGTCATTTTTTTTATCTCGTCGCCAAAACTTTGTTGTGTATTTAATAAAGAAATGAAAAGCCAAAGCTAAAACGAAACAACATACATTTTATTTTTAATTTATGGAATTGGTCAGATTGTTGCCAAAAACCGGAATGCAAAAGATAATATTATACTGATGCCAAAATCTCATAAGATATAACACTGTATTTGTTTCCACCATCGAGTATCTTATCAAAGGTGAGTTTTTCTTCTTATTCTATGTGTGATGAATAGTCTAATAGACTGGATGTTACTACAGTGTGGAACCATTTATCCGGAAATCAGTTAACCGGAAAACCAGTTATCCGGAATGATATTTCGAATAGATAGATGTTAGAATCTTTTTAGAAGAAAGTTCCATACACTGCCAATTTGACATATACATTGCTTGAAACAGTTGTATAATAGTTTGATAAAAGCATCTAGTATTTGAAATAGAAGCATACTTACTGATATTATAGATGTATTTATTTCTATGCAGAGAAAACATAAAAATTTCTGTTCCCTAGAAATTCTCACAAGTTACCTTCTTTCAAACTCTAACATTTGATCTTACATGCAGCTGATTCTTAGTTCACGTAATCCAATAACTAATTTAAAATTAGAAATAATGCCACAACCACATATATTACATAAAACTTATCAAATGAATGCTGCTTTTACTGACCAGCCAGTTAACCGGAAAATACATCTGACACCAACCATTCTGGATAAATGGTTCTGTACTGTATAACATTTTAATAATATCTTCAATTATGGAATGCTGACTTGTGATTCATCAGCACAAATTGCCCAGTATAAAATCTACCAATCAGTTTAATCAAATGCCGTAATCTTATTTATTTATTTATTTATTTATTTTTTGGCTGAATCTTAATTTAAAATTTCATTGAAAAGTATGGATAGATTTTTGAATATTTTTAGACAAAATATTGCCAAAGATTTTTTACATGTCACTTTTCTTACTGCAACAACTATTAATGTTTTTTTGTTTTTCTTGAAGAAAATTGTAGACTTTTACTGTAAAATGTTCCAAAGCAAACTTGAACAATATTCCAATGAAGGAGGGCAGGAGGAATATGCACCCCTTGAATTCAACAGTGCAGTGAAACGATTGCATTGTTTTCTACTCTTAAGTGAAGAACTTGCGAGGCAGATATCTCAAATCTCCTGTTTTCCTTAGTTGTTTTGTTTAAATTTTAATATTTTGATATAACGGATATGGAAGCAGGTTGAATTTTTGCCTTAACTGGAGCACTGAGTTTGTTTACATTTTGCTTGATGCTAACACTAAAGAATATGTTTGTATCTGTGGCTTCCTGTAATAACCAAGTAAGGCTCATTTTTGAAAAAATTGAGATAATTTGGGTAAATGTAACTTTAAAAGAGTACTGTCATCTGTGATAATACTGAAAAATGAAAATCGAATACTTCCTGTCATAGGGCAATTATAAATTTTCATTTATAAATTGAAACATTTTTAATTGGTTCTCAATTAATAAAAACCATTTTTATATAACTATTTTGGCAAAAAAAAAAAAGAGTTCTTATATTCTAATTGAATGTAGAGAAAATTATTAAGTTCTAATCTATTTTATAAAAGTAATGATAAAAAGACATTTGAAAATTTTAAATGTTAATTACTCAAAATATTTAAGATGTGCCTTATTTGGTTATTACTGGAAGCCACAGATATATATTCCACGTAAGAATCATTTTTGTATCACGAATTTGTAAATTTCCTTAAGTGTTTATTTCACTGTTTACATTAATAAAGTAACGCAAATTATAGAAAATTGCGGATTATGGGTACGCGGATTATAAATCTCTGACTGTATGTAGTTTTCATTGAGCAAAAAATTTATACTTTTTATCTGAAAAATCAGGTCAACCCGAATCCTTTTTGCAAATCTGTAAACTCAGTCTAAATTTGACCAGAATCCAAAATAATGTAAATCAATCAGATCTAAAAACTACACACAGCTAAAAAATAGAACTCCATGCGAACTGCAATAAAAATGTAAAAGTCAACCTGATCATGATTAATAGCAAAAAAAGAAAAAAATAGAAGTCAACTGGTCACAAACCTAACCAGCAGCAATAAAATAGTCAACCCAACGCACAACAAAGAGTAGAAATTCAAACCCGACCAGCAACAGAAATGTTGGAAAACTGCATCCAAATCTAATTCGCATCAAAAATATAGAAGTCAACCAGACCCTCAGCAAAAAGTAGAAGTGAACCGATACCAAACACAACTTGTAGCAAAAAAGTAAGAGTTAACCTGGACATCAGCAAAAAATAAATGTAAATTGGACCAATACTCAATCCACAATGAAAAAGATTTGCACCAATCCAATCTTCAATTTAAAAAAATTACCCTGACCCGAGCTGCTGGACTGATTGGAAACTCCAAATATCTTAAATCGGCCTTGCCCCTTTTACGAACGCTTCAGAACCGGTCTTATATTTCAGAACGACTTAGACAAGCGATCCATTTTGGAGTCGATACATTTTGGCCTGATTCTTTGAAATCGTTGCATTTCCGAACAACTCAGGGGTGTCGCTCGCATTTTACCAATCCCACCAAAGCTAGCATAGGGAAGAAAAATCAGGCTTCTGATTGATTGAATAATTTTGCTTTCCTTCATTTTTGAGTTTATGTTTATTTAATCATAAATTTCTGTTTGAAAAGCTTTTGAAAGCTGGATTTTCTTTGTTTTTAAATATTTATTAATAGATAAAGAAATAGATAATTCGGAATTTGTAATTAAATAAGTTAATCAATTGTTTAACAATTGTTCTGTATTACGTTTAGAAAATAATTTTTTTTTTAACATGATATGCACATATACACACAATCAGAACAATTTATTTAGAAACAACAGTATTTTTATTTCACTGTGTCAAACTCAATTGTTCTATATTACTTTTTAAAAAAATTGCAATTTCTTCTTCTTCTTATTATTTTAATGATATACCCATATACGCTTCTAATACATACATTAGCATTCAAGATGATCTATTTGCAAACAATTTTTCGACCAATCAGAAGCCCGTATTTTTCTCTCCTATACCAGCTTTGGTGGGATGCATTTTCGCCGTTCCTAACTGATATTGCAAAATAACAAACTGCGCATGCATGTAGACTTTATTAAAATTCTCTCTGCTAGAAAAATTGTAGAGGTTTAATCGGGGTTGCATACTTCATCATACTAAATTGGTGATTATTTTTTAGCATTCAAAAATGTGATACAGATAATAAATGGTAATTAACTACATTAACAAGAAAATTTTTATTATTATTATTAGATTTACAGAGGCGTTTTAATACTTGAGATTTTCTTTTGATATTTTATTTCTTTGTGAATCTAGCGATTTAAATCTCCAGTATTAATTTATTTTAAATTTGTTTCTGATTTAATCATATTAAGATACTTAAATAGTTTATTGAAGTATTTTATTCTTCATAATAATTTTTTTATCATTAATAATTTATCAAATATTAATATTGTTGTGGTATCAATGCAAAAAATATTTATAATAAATATTAATCTATATTAGATAAATAAATATCTTTTAATTATTATTTTATTTTATTATATTATTTTAATATCTTATTTATAATATTAAAATATATGTTAGAGAGATATTTTATGGTACATCCTATTAAAAAAATTTATAATTTATGAATTATTGTATAATGATTAAATTTTTTTAACTGTTCAATAAATTTTAAAGTATTTTGTAAAAAAAATAAGCTTATTTGCAGTATTTAAATAATTAAACTTATATATACATATTATCATTAAATGATTTATTTGACTATTTCTATAATAGTTTAGTATTTACTTATTATCAACATTAAATATTATCAAATATTTTCATTATAAATAAAACAGATGTCATTCCTAATAAATATTATCTTCTTTATTATCTGAAGATAATATTTTATAAATAAATATAAATTATCATTAATTTTCAATGAAATATTGATATGTAAAATTTAATTTATTGAAATAGGTGGATATTATTACATTACTTATATAATAATAATTTGATGATGATTTGAGTTATTATTGTATTATATTTATCAATAATAAATCAGCAAATATGATAATTTGTTTTATCTATATCTATATTATCTATATGTACATTATCTAAAAATTACTGACACATTTAATTTTATAATATAACAACAACAATTATTTGATAATTATTTATTACAAAATATAATAATTTATCTTTATCAAATATTCTGTTTTATTTTATATTCAAATATGCTATAAATTGTATGAAAATTATGTAATATTAAATATTATACTATCAATAAATAATTTGATAATAAAATATTAAATATAATTAGGTAGTTGGAATACCTAGACACTGCTTATTTATTATTTATAAATAATTATTTAACTTAATTTAATAATAGTAAAAGCAAAGAGAGGAAGTTAAATTAAAATCAAAGCATAAGAAAAGTTTTTAAAAGTTAAAATAGATATATTTTATCATTAAAAAAGTAAAAAATAAAAAATAAAATAAAATAAAACTGAATTATTTACATGCATAAAAAGTGAAAAATATAGAAAGAAAACTTTTCTGTGCTGCCATCTATATCCAGTTATTTAAACGAATTTATTAAAAGAATTTATAATTATCTGAATAGATAGCTTTTAAATAAAAAAAAAGTTTTATGAAGCCGTACTTAAAAAAGAAGACCATAGTAATAATATTCAACAAAAAATGTATTTAGTATTTAATAAAATTACATAAAAATGTAATATAGGATCTAAAATAATAATGCATTATTAAATTTGTAAAAATCATAAATTATTACATTTAAATTTATATGTATTACTTAAAATAAATTAATGCTTCTTTAAAGATGTATTATTTTTGCAGCAGAACATACAAGATGTAAAATAAGATAATCATTCTTATTATTATTATAAAGGAATAACATATTTGCATTATAAAAGGAATAATATGTATTTACATCTACATTTTTATAAGTAATACGCTTAAATTACTCATTGATAAGCTCATTTGCAAAATTTAACTGTTTATCTGTTGAGTAATAAATAATATCCTAATTGCGTGAGTAATAAATACTAAAAAATCACATAAACTATTTCTAAAGCAGTGTTTTTGTTAATAAAAATGAAATAATTTATAATGTAATAACGGATGAAAATGTCTCGTCTGATAAGATAAAAGCGCCAATATGGCAACCCTGTGTGTACAGTTTTTCTAGAGAGAGAGAATTTCAATCTAAGTCCACGCGCGTGCTCAGTATGTTATTTTGCAATATCAGTTAGGAACGGCGAAAATGCTGGTGGGATAGGTAAAAATGCTAGTCGCTCCTTTTTGGAAATGAAACATTTTGGAGAAATTTCAGAGAGTCGTTCCTTTTCAGAACGATTCAGATAAGTCGTTTATTTCGAAATCGTTCCTTTTCAGAACGATTCAGATAAGTTGTTTATTTTGAAATCGTTCCTAACAGATTTTGATGTGGGCCAATTTATATTTTAAATTAAATAAGCACTAATAACACCTTAATTTCTGAATTAAGAATGGAATTTTTAATTTTAAGGTTTCCAAACAAACTCTAAATGTATATACAGTAGACTCCCACAAATCCGCAACTCTCTAAAATCCGCACACATTTTAAGGATGTAAACAATGAAACTTCCAATTCAAATATTGGGACAAAATTTGATTTTTTTAGTTTTGCATCAATTCCATATATTTTTTATTTTGTAATTTTCTTAATAATACTCTACCCATGTTTTTTTCATGAAGGAAGAATACATTTCTTTGGAAAAAATTCAAGATATTGCTGATATCACTGGTAACACAATCTTCTTACCAAATATATTTATGCATTAATCAAGATTTTTTGGTTATTAAGCCTGGCTAAACTTGAAAAAAAAAATTAACCTTATTTTATTATTTTGATGTGAATTAGTAATGTACTTTCATGAAGCAAGTTTTGTTGTATAATTTTGGAAAAATACATCTAATCTTTATAAGGAATATTTAATGATACACTATTGATTATTAATTTGACATTTGCTATTAGTACTTTTTTCATTTTAATAACTATCTAAATTTTTATTATTGTAGTTTATTACTTATTTTAATATTTTATTGTAAGCATTCATCATAGTTCCAATTGCACTATTAATTGCACTCAAATTATTGTTTTAAAAATGTAAACAAAGCAGTGACCAGAAATCCGCACAACCTCTGGTCCCAAGCTGTGCGGATTTGAGGGAGTCTACTGTATAATAGAAATTTTCATTTCATTGTCATCGTTATGGAAGTTTTAATTTCATCATCATCGTTCCGTTGATTGTATCATGATTGAATCATCTGTTGAATTTCCTGTGCTTAATTGTGGTGTGTAATTTAATTTGCTGTATTCTCGGCCGTGAAGTTTTGTCTCTAAATACGACAGGTTTAGCAGTTTTTGTTTAAAATAATCAAAATTTTTATTATTAAAAGCATCATATATTAAAATTTCATTATTTACTTTAATATATTCTGAAGTTATATTTAAGCCTAACTTTTCAAACTTAGAATCATGCTCTTACATGAATCTATTTTATTTTGCTTATTATTATTTATTTTACATCCCCATCATCTCCTCAACCATTTTTCATATGAAAAAAGCTAGAATTTAATTCTAAATATGCTTGTATGTGGCGTTACCATCATTTGACGACATATACGGTACACGTGGTACGTCATTAAGAGATTTCTTCAATATTTTATTGATTTATTGTACATTGCGGCAATTGGTATACTTATTACTAACTTTGGTGACAAGAATTTGACATTAAAAATTAAATATAATTGAAAAAAGTTGCAACACAACATCGTCATGTCCAACACATCATTTTTAAGTGACGTCAAAAACATTCACAAATTGAGAGGAAAAAAATTAGCAAAAAAAAATCAAATTTATTTTTTCTCCTTTTATTAATTTATTGTAAACTGTATTATTTAAAGTTATTGATGGTTCACACGTGAGTGATGCTTTTTCGAATTTCTTTTATTTATTTACGATTAGACTGTTGTAAGTCGGCAATAGTTTTTTTTCTATGGAAAATGGAGAATGAAATAAAGTAGAAGTATTATTTTTTCCATGATTTAAAACATTATGAAGAAGGAGAAACATCCTCTAAGCCTTTTTGCTTTGAAGCAATACCCCTTCATTATGCTTTTTATTTCAGAGTAACACCCATTTCTCATTAACTTGACCCCCAACTAATTAATGCAAACAAACTCTGTGTCATTAAGTAATCTTTCTATCATAGAATCGATACAAATTACATTGACAATTCTAACCATTCTTGTTACTTTTCTTACTATTTTCGTGGGTTTTTTTTAGCAATTAATGTCATTTATATCATTATTGATACTATTTTTATATACCCTAGGTTGGGAATCCGTGCTCTAAGCTATCGCTTGAATTGAACACGGGTAATTCACATGAAATCGCTTCAGTTGGCTTTGGTACATTTTAAGCCCTGTGTATTCCACAATAAAAGTATATCATTTTTTAAGAAAAACAAAAAGAAAAGTGATATGTGGAAAATGTTTGAAAAATGCTAAATATATTCAAGCAATCAATCAAATTTTTGCCAAAAAAAGTTGGTTAAATCTTAGTTGTGCTTTCTATGATTTTTTTTTTTTTTTTTTTTTTTTTTTGATGTTTACGTGATAATTACACTGTGGCTGCAATCTTTGTCTTTTGAAGCAATTTTTTCTTTGTTTTAGAGGGTAGAATATGCTAATTTCATTGACTAGTATACAAGTACTAGTTATACTAGTATTCTTGATCGGCAATATTACAACGGTTATTTTTTGCTTGTCTTTGACAGAAAGGTATAAAAAAATATATCTATGAATTTTTTCCTGGATATTTTTCCAAAATGATGAAGTTCCTAATTGGATTATATTAAGCAGCATAATTTATAATTTTTAATTTAATTACTAATTATAGAAAATATTTAAAATGAAAATCAATCTCATTACTTGATAACATAAATAACAAATGAAATAAATACCATGGTTTTCTTGCATTTTTCTCATGATATATAATTAAAATTGCATTAATCTAAAATTGCAATCATGTATGTGTATTGTGACAAAATATTTATGGCAATTTATCCATACATATGGAATAAATAAGATACAATACTATACAGTGTTTATCACAAGACCAACACTTGGCATTTACAACAGCTACTCCATTTCCTCCAAATGTGTAAAAATAATTACAGAAATACTAATCTTTAACTGTAAAATAACCCTATCATTAACAGAATGTTTAACTAATTTTCATTCAGTATTTCGTCACTTCTTTATACTGTTTGTCACTATTTATAGGTACCTGAGTGGTTGTGCGCATCTATGTATTGCATACTTTATATTTCTTACTGCAAGCTAGTCTTTTCATTTCACCAAGCAAGCCTTTTGTCTAAGGCTTGCTTAGACACAACAATTTCCTTCTGTTTTTGTTCCTATTAAATAATTTAATATCCAGATTATATTATAACATTTTAATAATGTCTTTGTCAATTATAAGAGGCTGAGTGACTTGTAATTTATCAGCACAAGTTACCCAACATAGGATCAACTTAATCAAATATTGTCATCTTACTTTATTTTTTGCTGAATCTTAATTTGTAATTCCATTGCAAAAGATGGATAAATTTTTGAAAATTTTTTGACACAACATAGACAACGTTTTCTAAATGTCACTTGTCTTACTGCAACAGCTTTTAATCTTTTTTTGCTTGTTTGCTTTTCTTAAAGAAAATGGTATACTTTTACTGTGAAATGTACCAAAGCAAACAGGAACAATGTTCCAATTCATGAAGTTATGACATATTGATCTGATTCTTGAAATTATGTCATATATCATTCCAGTTTGTGAAATTATGTAAATACCATTCTGATATTTTAAACGTTTTAAATCGCATTGTTACAGTTCTGAAAAACATTTCCTTTCTGGTTTAACTATGTCCAAAAAAATGGAAAATTAAAAGAAACAAGTTTCACTTAATATTATTCTCATCATAAGGAGCAATCCTTTCCCCACTTAGCGTGTTCTACAGCAGTGGAGCAGTATTAAATTCAGACCCTTTTCTCTAGGGGGCAGATTATAGAGATACGGGAGGTGAGGGGGGGGGGAATTTGTAATTTTTGACAGTTGAAAACACAAAATCTCAACATATTACTCCAGCAAAGACTCACAAAGTAGATCTCTCAATACTCCTGTTTTCCTTAATTTTTTTGTTAAATTTTAATCTTTTGATATAGATACTATATAACTGTTTGTTGCTAATGCTAAAGAATATATATATTCGATGTTTTCTGTCACACAAACATACTGTTTTATACTAAGCATTAAATCATATAGTTTTTTTTCATAATATATTTTAATTACTCATTTTGTTCCAAATTAGAAGATTCTGTTACAGAAATAAACACTGATGTCATGTACGCACCTCATTGGAGCGATTGCAACAAAATGGCAATTATATGTGCCTCACATGGTACCCCAGCTATTGTTATTTATTTATTAATAAACTGTTTGTTTGCTTTTATTTTATTTTTTTAATGATATAAATTGTTTTATTCTAAAATTATTCACTGAACTTTTAAAAAAAATTATTCCTTTTTAAAATAACAGATTTGAAAGCAAAGTTTTTGCAAATTGGTGTCAAAAAAATAATGCTCCAATGGAATGCATGTGTGCTGATAAATCAAGAAATCAGTATTTTTATGCTAGCATGGCGCAGATAATAAATCGCCTAATATTGTACTTGTGTAGTACTATTTTTTAGTGTTTCATTACTTATTTAAACTATATTAATATAATCATTTCACTCGTTTCATTTATAATACATAATTTGAAACTGAGAAGTTTAAAATTCATTATTTTTTTAAATCAAAAGAACAGAAAAAAATAAAAATAATGATATTTTGAAGCTCTACAATTGCAGCAAAGGAACAACACATAAATAAATCTAATTTACTGTGGCCGAAATCTTACCAAAGGACTGTTGCACAGTAACCAATCAGATGTTTCATTTGGACTTTGTGCCCCACCAGTGGCCGAGAGGTTCGGACCTCTCAACTGGTAGACGGCAGGTGCTGGGTTCGAACCCAATCGCGGCTGTCGGCCTAACCGTTCGGAGTTTTCCGTGGTTTTCTTCGAACCTTGCGTAAATACGGGTTAGGTTCCCTTAGAAAGACCCCCACGGAGGGCACTCCCCCTGGCCCTATATCCCATTAGCGTAGATAATCAGGCGACAAAAATCAACCAACCAACCAACCATTTGGACTTTGCCATTGGACAATTAACAAACAATCGTGATTTTTATCCTACATACATTAGCGTAATATATATATATATATATATTTCATAATTATTGGGTCAGATTGAACAAAATAAAATAATCTACCGTAAAATCCCGTTAATCCGCCCTTCCCGATCAAACGCCCCCTCCCCACTTTATAAGAAATTTGAAATTTTCAAAAAATCCCGAAAAAGCGCCCTCCCTCCCCATTCTCAAAGGCAATTGAGAGTGGAATGAATCATTTTGAAATGAATGAATCATTAATCTTTGATGAAATGTGTGTTTTTTAAGATTTTTTAATTGATTTTACTCTTGTTTTGGCTTTTTTTTTACTAATTTCTCCTTTTTTCTGCGTTTTTTCGACAGAATTTACATTTTTTTAAAAACCCAAATTTTTTCAAGTATCAAAATTCATGATTCATTCAGCGATTCATTCATTTCATGATGATTCATTCCTGTAAATTTTGTTGAAGGATCGCGAAAAAATCCCGTTTAAGCGCCCCCCTCTAATTGTTGTACGATTTTTCGTTTCGTTTGGGGGGGCGGATTAGCGGTATTTTACGGTAATATTATATGTTATTATACAAAGAGAGAAGTTAACCATCATTTAAAAATACATGCATATAGAGAATTTAAAAATCACTTTACTAAAATTACAATTTTCAGTTAGAAAAAACTTCTGAAACTCATTGAGTGTGTTTAATATCAATTTATTTTACCAAAAAATTTATTAATACCAAAAAATACATATCTCTGTCTCAAGACATAATTTTAAATTTTAAATAGCTTTGGAAAACTAAAAAAAATAAATACAAATAAATTTAGAACTTCGAAAAATTATCAGTTTTAAGTGCAATGATAGATTTTGATGACGCTAATATATTTTAAAAATTAAATAAGCATTAATAGCACCCTAATTTCTGAACATAGAATGGAATTTATTATTTAAAGCTAATTTATATTTTAAAGGTTTGAAATCAACTTTAAATTAATGTAATCAAAATTCTAATTTCATTGTCATCGTTATCGAAGTTGTAATTTTATTGTTTCGTTTATCGTTATCAAAATCGAATTGTCTGTAGAATCTCCTGTACTATATTGTGCTGTGTAATTTGCTGTGTTCTCAACTGTGAAAATTTCTTTCTATATACGACATAGTTTAATAGCTAAATGTTTTTGTATTATACTTTTGTTTACATATACCAAGATAATATTTGTTTTCATTTTACGATAACAAGTTTTATTGACCCCTTGGTGATAGGTTTATCTTCATCAATTTATCTTTTTTTATAAATATATAGATGTCTGTTATTGTATACTGTTCCTAAAATCTGTGCACCATCACATACAGTCAAGGATCGATAATCCGCTCACCCATAATCCGCCATTTTCTATAATTTGCGTTACTTTACGAATGTAAACAGTTGAAAAAAACAGTTAAGAAAATTTACAAATTTGTGATCCAAAAATGATTTTTTAAACCAAATAATAAAAGAATTAAAGAAAACTGTATTACTGAACACATGAAATTATCTTTTTTAAAATGCACATCTATATATATATATATATATATCAATTTTTCTTAATAAAATGACCTTAAAAAAGTATTTTTGATATAGCCTATTAAATTAATATTAGATTTCATATTTATCTTTACATATTATGCTGATTATAGAATCAAAATGCTGTCCAGGAATAATAAAATGATATGTAATCCATTATACTCTATAATCTGCAATGTTCCATAATCCACATAATTTTGGCCCCAACTTGTGTGGATTATAGAACTTTGGCTGTATGTAAACATTGAAATTTTCACTTCAGATGTAGGGGCAAATTTTCAGGATATTTAAGTATATCTTATTAGAGGGGTCAGAGTTGTCCTATATTTCCTATGTATCCTATATTTATAAATTAATCTTCAAAAATGTCCTATATTGTCCTATATTTTTCTAATTGTCCTATATTCCCTATATTTCTCTACTTTTTCATGTATTTGGTATTAATATCATCGCTTGTTTTCTCATGCATCGCTTTGCTCGCTGAGTTAGTCTAATATTCAACGTCGTTCTGTGTTTCATTGCGATTATCTTAGTTTCTCTTATCGTGTATTCAGCTGCAATACATCGTTTTTATTTTATTTTTTAATGTAGAAAAGGCATATTTATTGTATTACATTAATGCGATGACACAATGTGAACATAGATTGGTGAAATTCTGTGATGCTTGGATAGATCAGATTGACGGGCATGGTAAAAATTGCTGAATGTTGTGTGAAGGGTAAAGATCATTACCATGTCCAGTTCCCATCAGTAACAGCGGTTAATTGCAGTTAATGCAGCATTCCAAAACAGCGAAGCTCAAAGATAATTCAGAAAAACAAAGCAACTAGTTTCAATCTCGCTTTGTGGATTTTACTGGCAGAAAAAGTTAGTTTTAATATCAAATTTAAAAAAATAATAATAAGTGGATTGAGTACTTGGACTTTGAGGAAGAGACAATCAAAGATTCTGTGGATAATTCACATGGCCCTAATTATTTATTTCAGTCATCAGATGGAATACAAAATTTATTTTGTAAATGTTTACAGTTTCCTCTTTGCCATAAGGTATACAGTTAAATTCAAAGAAAGTGTCATGTGCCATACCTCATAGCCTTGGCTGATATATTTTAAAACAAATTAGTGATGATTTCAACAAAGAATCCCCCTTTTTTCACACTCATGTATTATGAGACATTAAATGACCAGAACTAAAAATAATTAAACATTTTTGCTAGATATTGGAGTGAGGAAATTGGTGGTATTACCAAAAAATATATTGGAAGTGAGCGTTTTGATCATGTAACTGCAAAATAAATCAAATGAAAGCCTCTAAAATGGATCTAAATCATTTGCTCATCTTTGGATCAAATGGTCCTAATATAAATAAATCAGCTTTTAAAATTTTCGATAGAGAAGTGCAATCTATGAGAAAATTAGGCGTAGTGTTGGAACCTTTAATTTACACATTGTTCACAATGCATTTGACAAGGGTATCTATCACATGTGAGCCTTTCTCAAACATAACAGATTTTCTTGAAATCTAACATGTTGGTTTGGAAAATTTCCATTGTACCAAGAGGATTTAAGAATAACAATGGAAAAATTAATTATATATATATATATATATTTAATATTATATCTTGATTTACTATTGTTAATCAGTAAAAATTTATAAACTAATGTAGATTACGTTTTTAAAATGTATTTTATAGCAATATATATCCAATAACGTTATTTTCAAAATGTCCTATATATGTCCTATATTTTTCACAAAAAATGTCCTATATTTTATGAATTGGTCACTCCTACCCCTGTTATTACATTCTCCCTATTGTTAGAATTTCTGAAAAAATTTTGCAGAAGTACACAGATTGTGACCCCTACACATAAAAAACACTCCTAGTTAAAAACTTTATCTGTCTATGTGTGTATATTACAGATGAGACGGGCTTACCTCGGGGCGGGCTCACGCTCCATTTGCATTTTACACTTCGGGCTCGGGCCCATTCTTTCTGAAACCTGAAAAATATTTATTCATGTGTAAAAGCTGATGAAGATACTCCCTCACCCTTAAAATTATTTATTTGTTTAACAAGCCAATTCGATACTATTAATCAAAATGAAAGGAGGGACACAAATCGAGTTTTAGTATTTTAATAGTTGATTGCTGTTTCAAAAGAAAATTTGTGATGCTTGGAGATTTCTGTCTGCTGCATTTCCGGGGACGATCTATTGGTGAGGCGCCAATCAAAACAAGCACAAACAATAAATTAATTTCTTGTTGGATTTTTCTTTGCGATAGAAGATATTTTTTAATCCGATCGTTTGTTTAGTTAGTTATGTATAATACTTGGTATAACACTTTAAGAATGATTTTTATGTGGATCGGAAAATTGAAGCGTGCAAATTATTTAATCATGCATGAGTCTTTTGAAAATAGCATAGTGATTATTTTTTCTGTTTGTCATCGTGAACTCTGTTTATGCTAAGGATTTTCCTTCTTAAGTAAACATATTTCCACGTTGTTCCCATAGAAAACAGTCGATCAGCATTTTTTTTCTAAAAGTATCAGGTAGTGATGGGCGATTTCGATTTTTTAAATCCATTTAATCGATACTACGACTAACTCTATTTAATCGATATTTTAAAATTTTTAATCGATTTCTCTGAAGGTAATATAATTTTAATTTTCCTTCAAAAGTCGAAGATAAAATAGTCGGATGTGCCAATTCCAAAATTTCAATGTATTAGTTTCTAAGATAGAAGAATTAAAAAAACCTCAGACCCCCCCTGCAAAATAGCAGTTTTTTTTAGTGATGTACACCAAAAATTGATCAATTTTTATCAGGTACCAGTTGAATCTGAATTTTGATGAAAATCCATGAAAGCGCGAGATACAGCTATTGCGAAATCATAAAAAATGCAGCATATCAGCGCCACCTGTAGGGCAATTTACACCATGAACTAAACAACATTAATCTATGTCAGGGATTTACTAAATCTGAATTTTCATGAAAATTCGTTCTTGAGATAGCGCTATTGCGTTAATCATAAATAATGCAGTATAGCAGCGCCCTCTCTTAAGCGATTTCCACCAAAATGTAATTAGCATCAAATAATATCAAGGACTAATTGAATCTAAAATTGAGTCCGTGCATTAGTTCTTGAGATAAAACTAAAATGGAAACAGTGGCGTGCGAAAAGAGAACTGCGCCCGATTCAAAGTTCCAATTTACCCCCCCCCTCCCCCCTATTAACTTTTTCTTGTGATAGGCTAGAAGTGATGTTATTAGTAAAAATTTGGCGCCCCTAAATTTTCGCGCCCGGGACGACCACCTTTCGCCCCCCCCCCGTTTCACATGGCGCTGAGTGGAAATTGTGAAAAATTCAGCATAGCAGCGCCATCTGAGAAGTGATATACATCAAAATGCAAAAAACATCAGTTCATGACAAGGACTACCTGTATCTGAAATTTGATGAAAATCCGTACATTCGTTATTCAGGTATAGCTGTTGCGCAAATCGCAAAAAATGCTGCATAACAGCGCCACCTCTTAGATTATATACACCAAAAAATAATTAGATTCAATTTATATCAAGGTCAAACTAAATCTAAAGTTTTGTGGAATTCCGTACATTTGTTCTTGAGATAGAACGTTCAGAAATTTTTGTCATATACAGACTCACAGAGTGACAGACACACACACACAGCCAGATATTTCTTAAAAACCATGAAATCGTGTTAAAGACTTTCTAAAATATATAAATCCATCAAAAACAGGAAGTCGAAAATTTTCACGAATCTAATACTCTCTTCTTGTAAAGTTACAAAAGAAAGTAAAAATGTAAAATCGATTCTGTCCGTAAGATCGGTCTTTAGATTCGATGTCGATCTTTAGATTCGATGTCGATCTTTAGATTCGATTTTGATCTTTAGATTCGACTTCGATCTTTAGATTCGATTTCGATCTTTGGAATCTATTTCATTTTGATTTACTAAAATTGAAAGCGCATTTTGAAAGATTCTTAGATACCAATAGAATTGTAACTTTTTTATTTACTTTAAATCGATCCCCGTTTCAGATCGAATTGATTTTTCCAATTTTATTGTTTTAATGGTAGTATTGATGTAACATTACGTATAAGAATTTTTTTTTTTTTTCTAGGCTAAATCAGTGTTGAATGCAGGTATTTTTCTGCAACTCTGGAAAAATGCATCATGTTTTACAGCTGTGTAACAGAGGGGGAGTCGCAATTTGTGCATTAAAAAGCATTAAATCTCATAACTTGTGTGTGTGTGTGGGGGGGGTATCTCCTGCGGGCCACCGCATTAATTCGATACTACACAGAAAAAACTGTTTTGTTGAAACTACTAAAATAAAGTTGTACCAACCTAATTTTTTAGTTGATATAGCCCCTACCAAATTGTGGGTTGGACTGACCAAATCATTTTGTTTACTTAATAATTTTGTTCCAACCAAATAATTTTGGTAATAACAACTAAATATATTTGGTTGTTATAACCAAATGAAAATTGTTTGGGTATTGTAACAAATTTTTTTTGGTTGTTAGAGCCAAATTTATTTGGTTGTTATAACCAAATACATTTTATTTTGGTTATAACAACCAAATGGATTTGGCTGTTATTACTAAATTTATTTGGTTGGAACAGCATTATAAAGTTAACAAAATGACTTGGTCAATCCAACCCAAAATTTGGTTGGGGCTATATCAACAAAAAAATTAGGTTGGCACAACTTTAAAATACTTTTTTATGCTTGTTAGTTTTTGTACATCAGCAATATCATTAAAAATATAAATAAATGTCAGCCCTTTTTATAAAAGAACTTTCTGGGGCAATCAATTGTGTTTTTGCAATGCTTAATAAACATAGGATTTTTAGTAAAAAAGAATATTTGAAGTCTAAGAGAAAACAATGACTTTTTTGTCAGACAATTCCAGAATTATCTTTATATTCGAAATTCTGTAAAATTAAACCTTCGTTCAATGGCTAAGTGTATTGTAATTATTAATTTCATTTAGTAGTAATAACAGAAATTAGGGTAGGAATTTTGTTTAAATGAGATTGCTCATTTTTTATTACTTAAAAAATTAGATACAGTGCCTAGTCCAAAACTTTTCGGAAGAGCACGATTTCCAAATTAATACAGGAAACAAATGTCACTTCTTTTTATTCACATGAAGATAAACTGCATGAACTTGACTAACATGTTAACTGCCAAGTATATTTTGACGTTCCTTCTGGTGATCTCGAAATAAGATTCCCGTTACACCATCACCACAGTGTTAGTCGCAGCTGGCTAAACGGAAAGTTGTGTCAGTCACTGGTGACTGACATAGCACTTAACGTGTAAACGATCTCGAATTTTCATGGATACTGAATTTTAAATCTTTCAGTGGCAAATAATTGTGTTTCTGTACTGCTGAATAACACCAGAATGTTATGGAAAAAATTATTTGAAATCTAGGATTTTTCAACCTTTTTACTACCAGTTAAAAATGTACAATTGATTTGAAAATTTCTGATACAGGTCTTTATTAAAATTATATACCACACTGCTCTTCAAGAGGTTAATGAAAATTACATTTAGGATACAAAATTACATAATTTTTGTACATCATTCTGTATTTGAAATATTTACTGACCATCATTTTTACGTAAAATAACCAACGAATTCTGTTGAGACCTTACTAAGTCCTGTATATTTATTACAGCTAAATCTGTTCCTGAATTTAAAAGCTATATATATCAACATTTAAACTGAGGGTAGGGACCGTTCAAGTATTACGTAAGCACTAAAGGGGGAGGGGGGGTCCAGAGTCTGCTTATTTTTTCTGACAAGGGGGAGGGGGGGTCACGACAGTTCTTACGTAAACATTAAACAACGAAGAAACTGCAGTTCAAATTCAACAAGCTAACAAAGTATGATGGGGAAAGAGCGTTCTACTGTCCATTCGAAATTCGCCGTTTATTTTCGATTTTATCTTTTGCTTATCCATCGGCAGTCGCGTGACCCCGTATCTCCCACTCGCCCTTTGTCTTCATTGTTGTCTGTTAAGTTGTGTGCCAAGTAAAGTACATTGCAAGAATAGAGAAACACAGGAACCGGTGTGGCTGGGTTCTGTTGCCAGGGTAACTGGTCAGTTGACTTTATTTTAGGTAAGTCCGGTATTTTCTTTTCTCCCGCTCAATCGGTCATGGAATTCCGGGAATTTTTACAGAATTTCTGGAAATTTTTGTCTTTCCACTCCTATTATCGAACTTCCTTCTCTATAGGTTTTGGAACTTTAGAAAGCAGAAAACCTACTTGGGGTTTTTCTTGTTTCGGATACACAGCATAGATATTTATTGTTTTAGCTCAGTTGAATAGTGAATTAACATAGTGAATTTTTTATTGGTTCGTAATTTTAGTTATGATCTTAGCGAGTAAGTTGAGACTTCTTATATATCTTGTTTTATTGTTCAATGTGATAAATAACAATATATTTAAACCATTTTGTATTCCGTGGTTTGTTTAATGCAATAAGCAACAATATATTAAAACCATTTTACATATTTTGATATCACAATCCCTATATGCCTATATAAATTTGTAGGATTAATCATGTAAATGATTGGTAACTTTTTATAAGTCAAGAAGTATTGATGTAGAAAGTGTCATAAAATCTTACGTAAGCAAAGGTCTAGCATTTGCTTATATTTTCTTACAAGGGGGAGGGGTACAAAATGACTAAAAATATGCTTACGTAATACTTGAACGGTCCCTAAAACAGAGAGTAATTAAGTCGTTACACAGAATGTTTTTCTAATTATACGAATTTCATCTAATTAAAAAATTAGATATACATACTTCGTTTTAACTTTTATATTAATTTTTGTAAATGATCATCTGTTATACTAGAATATATTCTGTTATACCACTATGTTGCACTACATTCAAATGGTTTTTGAAACACTTTTGCGGTTTCAAACTAAGAGTTTTCTATTATAAAATCTGCAGATTTTAATGAGCACGTAAAAAGTATCTTCAAAGTTTAAACACCAATGCATTTCTTGCTTTATAATTCGAATTCACATCTTGAGTCAGTCATGGACTGATAATTACAAACAGTAAAGTTGCCAGTAATAGCTAAACAGTGTCTCATTCAGGGCAGAAACTAAAGGGAGGGGAGCGAGAAGGCATGTGTCCCAGGTACCAGAACGGAGGGGATGTAAAAGTAAAATTTTGTTAATAAATGTCAGTATTAGAGATGAGGCAGTGCTCGGTCTCGGACTCATTTTTTCTGAAACCCATAAATTTTATTTATCAATTAATAGAAAATATTAAAAGAACTCCCCCCCTCCCCCCCTTAGACATTACTTATTCCTTTTCAAATCACTATATTGAACATTTTGATTAGAATGAAAAGAAAGCAGAAATTGATTGGTTTTTTTTTTTTTTTTTTTTTTTTTTAAGCATTAAAATGCTACTTTAAAAGTAAATTATTAGTCATTTCTACAAACCGACTTTAGCCTCTTCCGACAACGTTCTGGCTGGCGCCAACGAAAAGGCGGGATTAATGAATTTCTCTTTAGTTTGTAGCAGAAGTTATTTTGCATTCGGGTTGTTTGTTGTTATTATTATTTAGACGTTTAATGCGAAGAGGATATTTTCTTCCAATTTTAGGTTGCGTTTGGCGCCTAATTTAGATTTCTATTGTACGCAGCGTACACAGGTCGTAATCGCTTTTCATATGGAAATAATTTTAGTGATTGTTGCTTTTTTTGTGAATTCTGCTGATGCTGAAGTTGTACTCCGCAATTTACGAAGTCACTTTTGGTCGTAAGTAAATTTAATTTCCATAATTTTCCGATAGAAAGCAATTCAGCAGTGTTTCCTCTATTCCTATAAAAGCATCGGAATTTAAAATTTTTAATTTAATGTTATTGTCTGGGTCACGCCAATCACAAAAAATTGTTATGAGGAATGAAATGATTATAGTTAAAAATGTACACTTTTTATAGAAAATAGATAAATGTTGTTCGATTCGACATATAATCGACAGTAATTTCTACAAGTTCCATGAATTTATTCATGAAACACACTTCATTAACATGTCCATAATATTTTCTTATTAAAGGAGACAAAATATGAGAATTTTTTTTATGTATAAAGTACATTTTTATTTTATACCAAACTTTTCTTTTGATAATATTAAGTTTAAATTTTCGTTTAAGAGTATATCATTTCTATGTAAAATGTAGCTTAAAAATCATATTTTTTGGAACATTAAAAAAAAATATTATGCATTTTTTTCTTCAACTGTATACTTTCGTTATTGGCCTCAAGCTCTGATGAAACAAAATGTTTCCAGTTCGGGCGGCTCGGATTTAAAATCGTCGATCTCGGGTGGGACCTAATTCTGAAAAAAGAGCCCGAACTCATATCTTGTCTGTACTGATCAAAATTTCCAGGTCGGGGCTCGGCTCTGAGTAAAGCTAGACGTTTGTTTCGTGTCCGACCCAGACTGTATGATAAGCATTATTTGCCCGACCGCGATTCGTGCAATCAGTGTTGAATTCAGGCACTTTTCTCCGGGAGAGAGACTTTTGTGACTCCGGGGGGGAATTCAATAGAGTCCCGGGGGAAATTACACTTTTTTACCATTGAAAACACAAAATCTCAATGTTTCCGGAGGGAGGGGGTATTTGATAGCTCCCGGGGGGGGGGGGACACTGCGTGCAATTTTTCACTCCGAGCCCAATTTGGGCTGGCATCTTACTTATTTGTTATTCATAAAAAATGTATTTGTTTAGCGAAATCTTAAGAATTACATTTTTAAAGATTTATTTTCGTTCGTATTGTAGAGCTTTACTGTTATGATACTGTTATTAGAAGAAGTTAACCCTACCCGCAGCAAAAAAGAAGTCAACCGGACCCAAACACAATCCACAGCAAAAAGTATAAATTAACACAGCAGCCAAAAAAAAATAAAAATAAAAATAAAAAACAGAACTCAATCCGACCAGCAGCAAAATGTAGTAGTCAATCGGTCTCAAACCCAACAAGTAACAAAAAAGTAGAAGTTAACCTGACCCACTGCAATAAGTAGACGTCAAATAGACATAAATGCGAACCACAAAAAAAGTATTAGTTACAGCGCGGTGCGAAAGGGTGTGGGCGAAGGGGGCGGTCGCCTCAAGTCCGGAAATTTAAAGGGCATCAAATTTATATTACCAACATCATTTTTGGCCTGTCACAAGAAAAGTCGTTTTTTTGGGGGGTGGGGCAAAGTGAAACTTTGTCCAGGCGCTGTTTGTTTGCACGCCCCGGATTAGTTAAAACGACCAGCAGCAAAAAATAGAAATCAACTGGACCCAAATCCGATCCGCTTGAAAAGTAGAAGTCAACCGGACCCAAACCCGACCCGCAGAAAATATAGAAGTTAACCGGACCCAAACCCGATCCGCAGTGAAAATATTAGCCCCGACCCACGCATAAGATTCGAGTCTCCCAATTTTTAAAATCCCCCCCCCCTTGAGGACTCTCCAGATCCGCCCTTGTATCCCTATCTAGTTCTTATACCCAAATTTCATAAGAATCCAATTAAATTTGGAACAGTTACAATTGGTTGCAGTACATATAATAATACAGCTGATAAATTTCTATTAAAAATTTTTAATCATATGTATACAATATGTATATATATTTATATAAAGGGAGTGGTTTTGGGTTCCTAGGGTCATATAGTGAAACGTTATGAAAATGTTTTTCAAAAGTCGTAACATGGTAACGACTGCAATAATGAAATACTTTTTAAAAATTATTTTTTAAAAATTATTTTTTAAAAATAAAGTTTTGGATCTATTTATGATGCTTCATACACTATTTCGTTACAAATATAAAAAAATAAATACATTAAAATAGAAATAATATAAAATATTTTTAATTTACAATAAGATTATTTAATTATAATTACAAGTACATTTATTTTAAAAAAAATTGTATCATAGCTCGGCCCGGTATCGAACCCGGGTAAGCTGATTAATGAGCGAACGCTATACCAACTTCATTACGATCAACCAATCCTAAACTTTTAAAAGTAAGTATTCAATTACTTAGTATTCCTTATACTTCCTTAGTATTCCTTACGAAATCTACCTAAAAAAATCCTAATATTAAAGCTCTATAATAATCAAAAAATGTCCCCACTGAAAATAATTAATTCTAATACCGGCCCGAATAGCCAAACAACTAACAACCTTTTTTTCTCTCTTTTTTCTACCCTTATCCTTTCGCCCAACAAAAGAGCTAAGATCCCTGCAAGATTAAATTACATCCATCCTTCTCTCCCTCATACATCAGAATTATCCACTTATTCACTGGAGTTTCGATTTCAACAGGAAGTGACGTGTTTAGACTGCCGAACTGGGTTTGCTAGCAGTAATTCTCTATTGCCTTTTCCGAGTGAAATTCAGCGCCATCTATTGTAAAAAGGAGATATTTCTAATCTGTGACGTTTCCCTTTAATGTGAATAATAGTCTGTGAGCCTATTTGTTTGGTTTACTATTTTATTGTTGTACTTTTCCAGTTCTACACCAATTATATTCCCCTCTCTTCTCTCCTTCCCAAAATCCCCGTTTTCCTAATTATAATCCGATTTCAATGGGAACTTTTTCGACGTTCTTCCAGTATAACTTGCTCACCAACTAAACATTGATTTTATACATACGGCTATTGTTGAGAGCTATTTATGATTTTTATAAATTTTAGCTTTTTTCCATTTCAAACTTTTCATTCTTTGTTTAAAGGCACGTTAATTAGGCTTGTCGTCAATTAAGCTGCATCTCTCAAGTTTGTCAAAGTGTTTCTGTAAGCCGTATTTTAAAAATTCCAGTCGTTTACGATAAATAGTACTGAATTATGGTACTATGAGTTTTATAAAATTTCGGAGTTTTATAACACATAAGGGTCCTGTATGTTTTATTAATATTTGTCAGGAATATACTCATGAAAATGCGTGCTAAAATATTTTTAAACTTATTTCTTCAAAGAGTATATTCAGCAACTTAAACAAAGTGATCCCCGAGAGTTTTCTGCTATTATTTTATTTATATGTGTGTATGCAGAAAAAATAATACACTTGTTAATGTTACAATAAGGTATCAAGCTTGTATGTAGGAATATCATAAAAACAAATAAATATAAAAGTCTTTATAGAATCAGTAATTTGAAATGAATTAGAAGAGAACATTATACGAAAAGCATCCAGCGAATATTGAATAAATATATATTCTGGAAAAGTAAATGAATTTGAAGTAATGCTATTTATGTATTCTTAAAACACAGAGAAATTTTTACTATCGAATTCCTTCTAGTATTATTTGTTTTAACATTAGAGATGTCTGAGGCAATAAAATATCTTTAAAACAAATTTTACATTTAGAACTTCGAAAAGTGATTTTTAAGCAGTAAAATGCACAGTCATATGTATGTATAACATGAAACTTAAGTCAATGATTGGAAGTAAGACATAAAAAATTAAATTCAGTGAATGAATAATTCCACATTTATATTAAACGTATTTTTATCAGCGACTTTGTGAGTGCATTATACTTTTAAGACAGTTAAAATTATTTGATTTTGTTTTCATCGGAGAATATTCATTATTACTTCTCGAAATAACATTTATTTTATTTTATTTTATTATTACTTTTAAAAAGTAAAAGAATTTCCCTAAGTTTTGCTAGTTACGTGATTAAACTAAAAATGTAAGAATACTAAATTGACTCCTATAAATATAACGTAACGATAACCTAATCATAAACTATTTGTAAAATAAACATAACGTAACGATACTTTAACTGTAACCTATAATGATGTTCCTAAAAACTTTTAATTTTAATTCGGTTCAAAAGAAAGTCACAATAGTTCAAAGTAAACTATCTCTAAGATAAACGTAACATAACAGTAACGTAACCGTAACCTAATTGTTACATTTTATCTAAGCCTTGTTCCATGCGGTTTATCTGTAAGATAAGTGTAACATAATGGTAACATAAAAGTAATCTAACTGTGACATAATTATAATCTAACTGTAACTTAATCGTAACCTAATTATAACCTAATCGTAATGTAACAATAACCTAATTCTAACATAACCCTAATCTAACTGTAACATATTCTTAACCTAACTTTAACCTATTTTTAAAATAAACATACCTCAACGATAAACTAACCGTAACTAATTTGTAAAATAAATATAACGTAACGATAACCTAATCGTAACCTATTTGTAAAATAAACATAACGTAACGATAATTTAACCGTAACCTATTTGTAAAATAAACATAAAATAACCTAATTATAACTTGACCGTATACTAAATGTTACATTACAATAAACTAAATCTAACTCGAATAATCTAACATAACACGAACCTAAGTAGAACCTGGCACATAATTTAACTGTAATCTAATTATAATCTAACTGTAACTTAACCATAACTTAACTACTTGTGACCTAACTGTAGCCTAAATGTAACCTAAAATTAACCTAATTGTTACCTAAACATACCTATGACCTAACTGTAACTAAACCGTAACCTAATTATAATCTAATCGGAACTTAAATGTAATCGAACTATACTTATCCTAACCATAAACTAACAGTAACCTAACGGTAACTTAACCCTATTCTAATTGTTACCTAAAAGTAATCTAACTGTGACCGAATTATAACCTAAATATAATCAAAACGTAACATAGCTGTAATCTAACTGCAATCTAACCATAATCTGATTGCAATCTAACTGTATCATAACCGTGACCTAATTAAAAGTTTACTGTTACCTAACTGTAATCCAAATATAACCTAACTGTAACCTAACCTTAACCTTACCATGACCTAATTATAAACTAACTGTAACCTAATTACTACCTATCGCTATCGGTAAATATAGTTTAACAGTAATCCAAATCTAACCTAAGAGTAACCTAATCGCAACTGTAATCAAACTCTCCTAACTGAAAATTAAACTTAACTGTAACCTAACGAGAGGTGCATGCTATGAAAGAATTATCAAAGGTTATCATACTGTAAGTCTGTCTACCAATCGTACTGACGACTAATCATCTTATCGGCTAATTGTCTTGTCGTCTAAATGTCCTATCGACTAGTTGAATTGTCGGCTAAATATCCTGTCGGCTAATTGACCTGTCTGCTTAATGTCCTGTTGGCTAAATGTCCTGTCAGCTAACTGACCTGTCGGCTAATTGACCTGTCGGCCAAATGTACTGTCGGCTAATTGACCTGTCGGTTAAATGTTCTGTCGGCTAATTGCCTTGTCGGTTGAATGTCCTGTCGGCTAATCGTCTTGTCGGCTAATTGACCTGCCGGCTAAATGTCCTGTCTCCTTTTTGTGTCTGTCTGTTTGTATTTCCTTATTCTGGATATCACATGCCCGTTTGAAAATGGACTAAATGCTTTTAGTGATGCTCGTAAAATTAAAGAAGAAAACTACAAGCAATTAGCACAAGAGCTCTCTGCAAATGGATGTAACGTCAGGGTCGAGGCGATAATTGTTGGAGCCCTGGGTTCCTGGGATCCTGCCAACGACAAGTTCATTAGAAGATTATGTTCCGAGAAGTATGCTAAGATTATGCGTAAAAGTATTGTAAGTGAGACCATCAGCTACTCCCGGGACATATACTACGAACATATCAAGGGTAATCCACAGGACTCAGGGGGTCACCAAAGATAGCCATGCTGCTGTTTGATATCCTCTATATGCTTTTAATATTTTTATTATGTGTTTTTAAATAAAGTTATTTTATCATGTTTTTAAATAAAGTTTCTTTGACAAGATTCCGAGATAAGGAACCACAGATTAAATTAAGGTGACATGGACACACACTATTAACTTGCACGATTGTAATTCCAGACCCACACGGATTAATATTTATCGTAGTATCTTTTCTGTATGCTAAATGTCTTGTCGGCTATTTGGTTGTCGGCTAAATGACATAGACCCCTATTTATTTCACTGTTTATATTCGTAAAGTAACGCGAATTATAGCAAATTGCATATTATGGGAGCGCGGATTATAGATCTTTGACTGCATATTAACCACTTAATCAGCGACAGGTATGGTGAAACCCCCGACTTATCTCCGGGACCCGACGAGTCTTATCCCCGACTTATTTTAAGATTTACATTAACCAACGTAACGTGGATTTTTTCATTGTAGTAAATTATTTAGGTTTATTCCAAATTAATATAATAATTTTTTTAAAAACTTTTGTCAAAAATTAGATAGGTTTTAAATCTTGAATATTAATAGAAGATATGAAAGTAAATTAAAAAATGTATGTATTTTTAAAAAACTAAAAAGCAGACATTTTTCGATATTTTTTATTAATTGCTTTTTCGATTTCTGTTACATTTAAAGTTATTGAATTTTCAGTAATGTCATTCAATTCTATGTACATGTTTTATTTTAAATGTAATGATGCAGCACTGTTGTGTTTTATTAATCTAAGGTAAGTAATGCATGGCAACAATGCTAAGGTGTTATTGCTGTTACACTAATTTGAATAAATTGATTTGTAAAGCATGATTTCATTGATAAATGAATTTAATTTATATGATATTTAATATTTTAGGTAGCTTCCATTACAAAATATAAAAAACTACCTATTGCAGCTGTCCGATGGAAAGTACTTCTGAAAAATTTTGGTATATTTTCACCAATCCTGACCCCCAGACCCCAAAACCATTCTCCTTCAAAATGTTGACTTATATATATATGTATTGTGCATAAATAACTATTGTATAATACATATATATCATGTGATAATTCTCCTATTTATTAACTGATTTGATTTGGATTAGATTAATTGTATCTATAGTACATACCGATGTCTCGACTGAGTTCGTTGGCCAGCTTCATCCGCCATCTTAATTCAAATAGGGAGCCATTTGAATTTTTTAAATTTAAAAAGCGAAGAAAATAAATTAAAAACTGAAAAATATATTTTATTTGAATTTAACCTTAATACAAAGATTTTGAACTATATTTTGTTTTGTCTTTAGCTTAAAAAATAGTTGAGGTATAGCAATTTGAATTTCTAGGGTTGCTGGCATTTTGAAACAATCTGAAATTCGTCAACCTATAATTCTCATACTTATAAATTGATTTCGATGAGATTGATTGTATGTATAGTATATACCAGTGCCTCGAAAGAGTTCGTTGTCCGGCTTTATCCGGCTTCATATTTCAAAATGTGGGCAAACTTGCATTATGTTTTGCCGCGCAATGCTTAAATATTGTTAATATCCATTAGCTTCAAATTTTCGCCAAGCATGGCGAAACTTGGCGAAATGTCGTCATATTTGGTGACCAAAAACATAGCCATAAATGACAACAACTTTGTTATAGCTTACTAATTTGGCATAGTTCACATTCAAATTCAGTATGGAAGAATGATCTCTTATCAGCTTCATTGCATTTTAGCGTCTTAAAAACTGACTAAACTTAGTTTATTTAAATAAAACTTGCAACTCTTTAAAACCAAGAAATGTGAAAGCTACCTCTTCCTCCCGGCACTGACCGAAATTAATTTTACAGTACAAACATTTATTATTTATGAAAAAAAAAATATTAGCAGTAATCTAGTAAGAAATTATATACTAATAAGTTAGTGTAATTTTCTTTCTCATATCCACTTTAACTAAGTAATATATTTAATTAAATTATATGTATAAGGGTAGTGTTGTGAAAAGAACTAGCTGTGAAAATGTTACAATTTTACTAAAGAGCTGAAGATATAAGGAAATTTTTACATAAGATAAATATCTTAAGTAGATGTATATTATAAGTTCAACTTGTAATATTACAGTGTCTTAAATTACTAGGTATATAATGCAATTTAAGCATTATATACTCAGTATATAAAATCACTATTATGTATTCCAAGTCTGTTCTACAGGTTCATATAAAATTCTACAATTTGGCTTTTAAAAAGGTATTTTTATGCTACTTCTAAACAGACATAACTGCAACATCATTAATGTTAAATTTTATTCTTTTGATATTTTTTATTAAACATGCTGAAAGTTTTCTCGATTGATTTGTTTCTGAGTAAAATATTTCTTTGTTAATTCCCATTTGATGGTCTGTATTTATTCATGTATTCTCTACAGACTGCATTATAGGATGTTCTAGTTTAAATCTGTTTAATGATGCTTTTCACAGATTTTATAGTTCAATTTGCATAGAGAGATCTGTAAATGAATTCCAAAGCTGTACATTAAAACTTTAAAAAAATGTATTTTCTTTTATTTATAATATATTATATGCGATTTTAAACATGTTTAAAATGCTAATAAATGGTTAAATTATTGGAATACAATGAAAAATGCTGTAATAATTGATTTGTAAAGCATGATTTCATTGATAAATGAATTTAATTTATATGATATTTAATATTTTAGGTAGCTTCCATTACAAAATATAAAAAACTACCTATTGCAGCTGTCCGATGGAAAGTACTTCTGAAAAATTTTGGTATATTTTGTAATAATGTAACATGTTTTCCCCAATAGTCATTTTTGTTAGTTAAAAAAATTCTTAAATCTGGTGGAATTTCCATTAAATGCATCTAAATATTATAATTCCCCTTGTCGTAAAAATAAATTCTTTCTTTTTTTCATTGCTTAAATAATGTATCATTGTTTTCATAGGCAATGTGAAATTATAAAGTTTTCTCCATAAGTTTACTTTATATTTTATTTATAAATGTTTTAAGAATACTTCTATTTATAAAAGATTTATTCCTAAATATTTCATTTACTCTTCATTTATAACAATTATTTCTCATTTTTATCAATAATCCATTCTTTATGATAAACCTTTTGTTTTATGGTAGCAATTATTTATTTTATTTATTGTTAAGTTGATTATAGTTTAAATCTTTATGGAATTAGAAATGTAACTTCGTGCATCGCCGTAAATATTTGTCTTCAATCACAAAATAAAATTTCTGGGTCTAAAAAAAAATTGTTTGATCCGCGGATTATACGCCGTTTACGGTAATATTTCATAAGTTTATTTTTTGTATATTTATTTTCCATGAATATTAAAAGGTGATAGATTATTTTATTTTTATTTTTTGCAGATGCAAAATGCCATGAATGTAGATGCACATCAAATCACTCAAAACTATCTTTAAAGTGGGAAATATGCAGCAAAATATTTCTTTGCAAGAAGTTTTGGGAAAAGTATGTTCTGACTCACAGCAAGAAAAACTGTTTGTTTGTGGGGTATGCAGGAAAGGATTTTCAAGAAAACATGATTTAAGCAGACATCTCTTAATTCACACTGGTGAGAAACCTTTTGTATGTGACAGATGCAACAAGAAATTTTCTGAAAAGGGTAATTTAAACAAACATCTGTTAATTCATACTGGTGAGAAATCCTTTGTGTGTGATATATGCAACAGGAAATTCTCTCAGAAGTATCATTTAAGAAGTCATCTATTCACCCATACTGGTGAGAAATCCTTTGTGTGTGAAATATGCAACAAGAACTTCTCTAATAAAAGTAATTTAAGAAGTCATCTATTAATTCATACTGGTGAGAAACCTTTTGTCTGTGAAATATGCAACATGAAATTCTCTCATAAGTGTGCTTTAAGCACACACCTGTTAATTCATTCTGGCAAGAAACTTTTCGTATGTGAGATTTGTAACAAGAAATTCTCTCAAAGTGGTAGTTTAAGCAGACATCTCTTAACTCATACTAGTGAGAAACCTTTTGTGTGTGAAATATGCAACAAGAAATTTTCTCACAAGTGTAGTTTAAACAGACATCTTTTAATACATACTAGGGAGAAATGTTTTGTGTGAAATGTATAAAAGGATTTTTTCTAAAACAGTGTTTTAAGCAAGAATCGCTCATTCTATACTATTGAGCCTATTTATGCGTTATAAAAAACACAAGAATTTCTCTCATAAGAGTCGTTTTAGTAGAGACCGCTTAATTCATACTGGTAAGAAACTTTTAGAGTGTGAGACATAGAACTAGAGTTTCTCTCAAAAAGGTGCTTTAAGCTAACATCTGTTAATTCATATTGGTGAAAAAGCTTTTGTGTGTGAGATATGCAACAAAAAATTCTCTTGGAAATGTACGATAAGCAAACATGTTTTATTATATACTAAGGAGAAAAGTTTCAAATAAGATATGCAACAGTAATTTCTCTTCAAAAACTGGTTTAAGGAAACATCTATAAAGAAAACTTGTGTGAAATATATACAAAAAAAATCTCAAAAACAATCTGTTTATTTTTGCTCCCATAATTTGCTAATTGCGATTAACTGATTTGTATACTTTTTTGTTTAGAAACTTTCGCAAAAAATTCCTAGTATTATAGAGACTAAAAATGAAATGTCTACCAACAAAAAATTTGCCAATTTAAACTTGCAAATTAGCAAATGAGGAATTTTAAGATAATTTCTGACAAATTAATTTTTTATCAGGCTCTATATTTTATATTAACCCAAAAATATTGCAATACTTTTTTTGTATTATTTATTTTGCGTAGCATAGATTTATAAGTCTGTAAGACTGAGTCTGTTAGCAATTGAGAATATTTAATTCAGGAAATTATTAAAAGTAATTTCTTACTGTGAAGTTCTTTCTTTTTAAAACTGACTTTCTCGTAAACTTTTAAATCTCTTTAGTCCTGAGACAAATATTTCAGGGGACTACAAAAATCTATTTAAAATTTCTATAAAACATCTCCAAAAATGTCGATGCTTATATCAGTGCTTATAATAAGCCCGCATTTATTGAAAATCTGGAAGCATGTTTAACAATTCTAGGAGCATTTAAAATAATTTACAGAATGTTTGGTACTACTTGGTTATCCCGTCGACCATTTTCTCCAAATTATAAAAATCGCCAAACTAATAGCCAGTTTATGCATGTTGATGTAATTTTTATTTTAAATAACGAAAGAGCAATTAAATTAGTAAAATATGAATAAAAATACAAAAAAAAGCGCAATTAAAAACCACTTGGTAACATTTTAAACATGTGCATCGTGTTTAATGTGATTGAATATGACATTCACAATCATCCATTATTGGCATTTAATCTTATAATTTGGCGATAATTTTTTGGTCGATGGGATAACCAAGTAGTACCGAATGCTCTTTAGTGCTGCTCACAGGCGTCATCAGGGCTAAGTCGGTTATGTTGAAAATACTGTGTTTAAGGAGGTACTACCCTGAATTCTCCATAATGTTGAAAATAAGATATAATTAAATGTGTATAATATACTGATTGTTATTTTTAAAAATTTCGCTGAGGTTTGAAAATTTAAATAAAGGCGGATGAAAGTGTTTTAAAATTATGCTGTTCTCATCAAGAATCTATGTAAAAGAAAATAACCTAATTTGATTGTCATTACTAATTCCTGTAGTTACTAAATTACTTAGTTTCAAGATCTTGTGAATTATGGTTGATTATTTTTATAAAAGTATAAAGATGTAATGTGATACTTAAATGTCAATAAATGTTGGAAAAAAATATTTGATTTTTTTTTCTTTCTTTAATTCAATCTTTCTTTAAAACTGATTGATTACAATAAACTTATGATCACTAGCCTACATTCCCTGTTGAAAATGAATTTTGTAGTATTTATAGTTCGTCCAGAAGATAGTAAAAATAATTTCATTTCATGTTATGGTTTGTAAGGAAAACACTTTATGAATTATTTAACACCATTTCAAGTATTTATCAAAAGGAATGAGTATGAATTTCTCAAATTCCTTAAAACATGTTTTCTGCGGAATGGAACAGAGTGAGCAAAGTGTTTTAATATCCATGAACACTAGTTCAAGTCTTTGATGGTCCGCTGCTCTGAGACCGCATAACTTTTCAAATGGACCACTAATTTGAAATATTTAGTGATCCTCAGTACCAGTAGCTTATTTTTAATCTTTAGTGTCTATGCCATAAACGTACATTTTCCCCACTCTGAGAAAACTGCAACTGATCCCAAATCACAGACGTTTATTTAAGAAAAAGAATTGAATGAAAAAAATTAAGAAAACTCTTCTCGACTCCCGAGCAGTAGATCCACTGCTATAGTTCACACTTTCTCTTTCGAGTAACAATTTTGAGTGCCATTTCTTGGATAGGGCAGGGGAGGGGGAGGGTCACTCACAGTGTTAAATGACATTACCCTACCTACTCGTGTATAAATCGAAAATTTAGACAAAATTTGAGATTTTCAAGATTTTGTGTTTTGATTTTTTGGGGGATCGACGTATACATGAGTTAGTAAAAAATAAATTTTAAGCAAATAATCAGCAAATAGGCGAGTCTTTTAACTAATCACATATGGGGCTGATTTCGAGTAGAGATGGGAAAGCGAGTTATTTTTGGTTAACTGGTTATATTGTTACGCATTTGCAGAAGTACCAGGTTCCAACAACCTGTTATTTTGTAACGTATAACTAATAGCATGCTTTCAACGGGTATTTTAACTAGAAGGCCTTTAATTTAAATGCTTGAAATAATTTTGTGACTTAAATATAGATGTTGTTTTTTGTTCAAATAAATCTACACGATTAAAATTAGTTTCTGGTTAAAAAATTAATTTTTGCAATACAAAATCTACCTAGTTATTAATTTGTGAATATCCTGTATTTTCAGCTTTTCTGACACTAAATAAGACGTTTTCCATTTATGATTTCTAAGACATCGAAAATTCATTAAATTCTTTAAGTATTATAACTCAGTAAGTTTTTGCTATAGAAGAATAATTTTTTTCTGGCTAGATGGTAGAACATGGAAAAATTTTCTTAATGAAGCTTTAGGACCCAGACTTTTTTTTTAATTTTCTTAACTATTTAAAAAAGCACATTTTTAAATGTAAATTGGAATTTACATGATACATAATATCTGAAAAATGTTTGCCTTTGTAACTACTCAAATTTCCGGAAATAACGAGTCCGGGTGGACCACTCCTTCCATGAGTCGAATAGACCAATCAGGAAAGGGCTCCGTCTATGCATCGCGAAGCGATTCCATCCGGGATTGCAAACCAATACCGAACGGAATCGCAAAGCGATTCAATGGGGTATTGGCGAGCGCAGCAACCAGGGGTAGCCTACAACTTGGAATCGCGAAGCGATTACGCGGGGGGTTAGCGAGCGTAGCGGGCAGAGGGGAGGAGCCCCCCCTACAGTTTAAAAAGAACTGTAACTGCTCATTCCAATTATGCATGTTTGGGGCGCCGAACCCCAATTTCACCCCCCCCTCCCAAAGAGGAACTTTTTTAATTTTTATCTACAGCACTCGTGTTGCATATCTTTAGAAAGATCTGAAAGTGCCTTTTCCTATTATGTCTTGTGTGTCCCTCTCCGCTCTGCCCCCCAGGGGAGGGGCACATTTTTAATTTCTTTACAACACCAGTCGTGTGACGCATCATTTGAAGGGTCTGCAACTGCTTATTCATATTATGGATGTCTTGTGTGTAACCCCTCACTCTGTCCCCCAGGGGGGGCGCATTTTTAATTTATTTACAACACCAGTCGTGTGACACATCATTTGAAAGGTCTGCAGCTCCTTATTCATTCTATGGTTGCTTTGTGTGTCACCCCATCCGCTCTCTCCCCCAGGGGGGCACATTTTCAATTTCTTTACAACACCAGTCGTGTGACACATCATTTGAGAGGTCTGCAATTGCTTATTCATATTGTGGATGTCTTGAGTGTCACCTCCCATTCTGCCCCCCAGGGGGCACATTTTTAATTTCTTTACAACACCAATCGTGTGACACATCATTTGAAAGGTCTGCAACTGCTTATTCATATTATGGATGCCTTGTGTGTCACCCCCTCCACTCTGCCCCCAGGGGGGCGCATTTTTAATTTCTTTACAACACCAGTCGTGTGACACATCATTTGAGCGTTCTGCAACTGCTTATTCATATTATGGATGTCTTGTGTGTCATGCCCCACTCTGCCCCGCAGGGGGGCACATTTTTAATTTCTTTACAACACCAGTCGTGTGACCCATCATTTGAAAGATCTCCAACTGCTTATTCATATTATGGATGTCTTGTGTGTCACCCCCCACTCTGCCCTCCCAGAGGGGGCACATTTTTGATTTATTTACAACACCAGTCGTGTGACACATCATTTGAAAGGTCTGCAACAGCTTATTCATATTATGGATGTCTTGTGTGCCACCTCCCGCACTATGCCTAGGGGGGGCACATTTTTAATTTCTTTACAACACCAGTCGTGTGACACATCATTTGAAATGTCTGCAACTACTTATTCATATTGTGGATGCCTTGTGTGTCACCCCCCACTCTGCCCCCCAGGAGGGGCACATTTTCAGTTTCTTTACAACACCAGTCGTGTGACACATCATTTGAAAGATCTGCAACTGCTTATTCATATTATAGATGTCTTGTCTGTCACCCCCTACTCTGTCCCTCCCAGGGGGCACATTTTTAATTTCTTTACAACACCAGTCGTGTGACACATCATTTGAAAGGTCTGCAACTGCTTATTCATATAATAGATGTCTTGTGTGGCACCCCCTCCGCTCTGCCCCCCAGGGGGAGCACATTTTTAATTTCTTTACAACACCAGTTGTGTTACACATCATTTGAAAGGTCTGGAACTGCTCATTCATATTATGGATGTCTTATGTGTCACCCCCAATCTGTCCCCCCAGGGGCACATTTTTAATTTCTTTACAACACCAGTCGTGTGACACATTATTTGAAAGGTCTGCAACTGCTCATTTATACCATGGGGTATTGGCGAGCGCAGCAAGCAGGGGTAGCTTACAACTTGGAATCGCGCAGCGATTACGCGGGGTGTTGACGAGCGTAGCGAGCAAGGGGGCGGAGCCCCTCTAATAGGATTAAATAAAATAAAGTAGATGACTGTGTTTTTAAATTTTAATATTGGATTTTTGCATATTTTTAACACTGAATCTCAAAATGACCTTTACCTTTAACCATCACGTTAGAATTTTTATCATCACGTTAGAATGTATTTTAAATCGTATATGTCAAATTTAAAAAATATAAAAAAATTACTATAAAAAAGATGTGAAAATATTTTTTTTTAAATTCAGTTCAGTATTTTATTTAATTTTTTAGTTTATACTAGGATATTTACATCTAAAAAGTTGAGGGATCCGATAAAGCCGGGGAGGAATTAATGTGTAATTTTGAAATTTACAGTTTTTGAAAAATCCTAACGTGATAGTTAAAAATACACGTCATTTTCAGTTTCATTGGCAAAAAATACTTAAAGGATAATTAACAAAAGCTAAAAACACATGTATTTTATAATATCAAATTTTAGTTAATTCTTTTTATAGCTATAAAATTTATGATTTACAAAAATTGTTTACATGATGGTAACAAATGAAGGTTGATTTCGGATTTAGCAGTATAACAAACGAAGGTTAATTAACCTTCATTTGTTATACGGATTTAGCGGTACAGAAGTCATAAAATTCGATTATCAAAAACTAAAAAACATGATGTAACCCAATTTTTTCAGGTTATCTAATATCATTTTAAAATATGACTCATTTTTTAGGCAGGTAATTTTTATTATTTCATTTAACAAAATTTCTGTTTTTCTTCCCGTTATATGTTTATTACAAACTACACAATGTCATAATGATTAAAGATTTCAAATTTATATTGTAATATAATTTTATTCTGAACCATTTTTTAATATATATCTGACGATATTTCATTTCTACTAAATATGTGAATGACCCCTATTTGGCAGCAAAAATATGCTCCAACTTTAAACAGCTATTAGTCGGTCAATTTTAAACGTAGGATAACGGAATTTTTTTCGTCTTATTTGTCATTGTAACAGGAAAAATTTACTAAGTATAACTTATAGGATGGGGACCGTTTAAAAATGTAAATTTCGTAATTTGAAAAAATGTTTTTATTGACCTAAATTGCTCTAAAAATACATCTTTACCTCATTTAAAACATTTTTGCAATTGGAACTATACAACTATGATTAACGGTTTAGGAATTAGCTATTAGCCACCACTGAGATTGAACACCCAGTATATATTTAAAATACATGCTTAAAAAACGAGTCTGATTTCTTAAAAACTAAATATTTTAATCTTATTTCATCTGCATTGTTTTACATTCTAGGTTTTTATGCCATATTGTATAGTTTAAAAACGATTCAGGCTTAAACAGAAAGGCTGGCTTTTTAAATTTTCAAAGAAAAGAAAAGGCTTATTATAGATCCCTGTATCGGGTCACGTTTATCCTAATTTGACTCAACCCGACTCTTACTTCAAGTTGACGTTATTATCATTTTTTATTTTCGTTCCAGGTCGGTTGAATTTGAAAGTTTCAATTCAAATTGTTAGATTTTGACGCAGGATCAAAATGAGCGAATTTTTCGAAGTCGTGGAAATTTTCACATTTTAACTTTCTTCTATCTTCAATAGAAAACAGATTGTAGTCGGAATTTTTTTCGATTTCGATTTTCGATGGATTTACACGTATTAGGAGTCAGGGATTCTTAAAGCATGTTTTTAGAAAATATCTGTCTGTCCGTGTATATGTGTATTTATTTACTTGAAAAATATATATTAAAATACAGAAAAACATGTAAAAAATGAACTTTTCATTAAAAGAATACATAAAAATATGAATTAAAAGTCGATGAATTTGGACTTTAATTATAAAACTTTATTATTTAAAAAAAATCATACAAATACTAAATCAATTTCAAGAAAACAATGTCGAAATAACACATTATTCTATTTTTCAATATTTTAATTAATAACAGAATAATAGAAAATAAAAAATATACATTAAAATATCATCCAAACATGTTAAAATTTAATTTTTCCATAAAAGATTCAATGAACACAAAAACTGACATTTTATAAATTTTAATCTTTTTTTTTCAACATTCAACTATATAAAAATTTAATCTCCAAAAAACTCATTTTCTTATCTCATAAAATATGAATATAATTTACAAAATAAATAAATAAGTACATAAATACTGCTATCCTTTTTTCTTTAGCCATCTTTTTCTTAAAGCAGAGAGCACTGAGCTTTGCGATGATTGCTGAAATTGGATCCTGCTTATGCCACAAGTTTTCATACACGTGGTACTTACATCAATAAAGATAATTCAGTTTCCCAATGTATCTCAAACAGATTTATAGGCAGTAGTAAAATCTACTTCTCTAATGTTAGCGTTAAATCGATTTTTTGTCTTAAATTGATTTAAGACAATATATTCAAATCAAATTTTCGATTTTAGCTAATCGATTTAAGGCTCCAAATAGAAGTTATTAAAGTTTAGAATAAAAAAAATCATTTGATGTGGAAGTTTTAAAATTTTTATATATTTTTTAAATATCGCAGCAATTAAAGACTAACACTATAAACGTGGACAATTGTTCATAATTAAGGTATAAGAATGATCAAAAGGTGAGAGGACTTTACTTGACATAAGAGGTGCAAAATATTTTAATAAGAGATTGTTTTAAACAATTCGCTAGCACATACTTTTCAAAGTCTTTGAGATTAGTGCCGCTCTTAAATATATTTATATCATTTAAAGAAACTCCAGTAGAACACAATAAAAAAACTAATGTTTTTTTATTTTTGTGAACATGGAAGAACGTTTTTAGATTGTTACTTACATTAAAATTCATTACAGCATGCATCACGAGTGAAGTCTCAATATGAAAGGGTAAGGTAATAATGTCTGTTTAAACTGCTACTGACTGAAAATCAATTGGTGCATCCTTATATATATTATAAATGTGAAAGTGTGTCCGAAAATTGGAATGAACTTGGCATCAAAACGGATGGATTAATGTTTTTGAATTTTTGTATATAGATAGATTATTGGTCTGAAATGAACATAGGCTAATTTTTATTTATTTTATTCAAATATTTTTCTTAATAATTCAATATTTCACTATTTTTCATACAGAATAAATTGAAAATTTTTCCATAATATTTAATCATCTTTCTTTTTTCGTTGCCAAAAAAAAAACGGAATAATTATTTCTCTTCTGTAATTAATTTTCAACTGAAAGATTTTCACGTGATAAAACAAAATGAAATAAATAAATGGACCCTATTCTGTTTTTCGGTTCGAGGTTAAAAACCGCAATTTTACCAATTGTGACGTCACAGGAATACTGTTTTTCTTCTTATATCAAGCAGGCGATTATATAAAATTTATTTTACACTTAAAAGAATATGAATATTTTAACAGTTTTTCCAAATATTAATCCGTAATAAAAATGAACATTTTTCTTTTTTTCGGTTCGAGGCTATAAAATTCAACTTTTTACCAATTGTGACGTCACAGGAATATTTTCCATTAAGAATTTTAAAAATATCAATGCAACGTAATATTTGAAACAAAGCATAAGTTTTCAAGTATTCATTTTTAATAACACAATGTAATTCTGAGTAAGTGCTAAAAAGAGACGACTGTGACGTCACCTATGGAAAATAAAATAAATATGCTCATCAGAAAATAAAACTACTGATTAATGTATTTTTGGCTGGATTTTTTAACACTTCCCAACAAAGTTGAAAAGTTATTATGCTTTCGGTTTGTCTGTCCGTCTGGCCTCTTTCTAACTTTCGTAAATTTCATAGAAATCCGAGCAGAAATGAAATTTTTGGACTTTATTAACATTTATCTTAGCACGAATACCTATTGAAAATGAAATTTCTACCATGATTAGTTTATTTATAGGGATAGTCAAAAATGTTCTTTACATTAAGGCATTATAGGGAAAAATCGTTTCATTTGAATTTTGACGACGTTACACCCGACGTTCAAATTTATATGCATCAACAAAGTGTCCTAAAATATGCATTTTGTAAAGTATGCAATAAAAAGGGCACTTATTATTCATTTACAGGGTCACACAGAAGAATTCCATTGCATAAGAATAAAGGCAGGAACAGTTTGCGACACATTTTAATTATGGTAAACGATTTCATGTATAATCAAATTGATATTCGTTGCTGAGGCTTAATGTGAGTTATTTCATGCATAATACGAAGTTCATAGCCTTTACCGGGACACACTAAAGATTTTAAATAGTATACATTCTATCCGAAGTACTGTATATGATGGATGATGACTGTTGCATGGATGAAATGCATTTTGAAATATGATATGCTCTTTTAAGTTTCACTAAATGATTGCATATTAAATGGTGTGTATAAATGCTGATATTTACACAATTTAGATACATAGAGTTACACAAAATATCTTGGTAAAATTACTGAATATGAGCGTAATTTACTTAAAGGTGGTTTTAAAATAAAATATGCATTTTTATTTTGAACTGCATTGAGTAAACATAGAAATGTTTGTAGTATATAGATAAAATGATATACAGGGACATGCAAAGAACAGGATACATGGTTGTCTTCGGATGATAATTTCTGAAAATGTAATTTAAGTAGTAATAAGGAATATTTTTGTTTGAACTAAAGTTTAGAAAAATACTTTCGTACATTAAAGGCACTAGGTAAACTACAGGGCTGAACAAAAGTATTCAAGAATGTTTCTATCTATAAGTATAAGTCGCTGAAAGGAAAATTTAAACCAGCAAAAAAATCGGCAAAAAAGGATAATCAGAATACTTTTACTAAAAATCGCGATAAAAAGCTAATTACACATGTTTTAACCAACGAATTCTTTTGCTTGATTTATCAATTAATTCTTTTTTAAATGTTATGTGAACGAAGTCACGGGTAACAGCTAGTATATTATAAATGTGAAAGTGTGTCCGAAAATTGGAATGAACTTGGCTTCAAAACGTATGGATTAATGTCTTTGAATTTTTGTATATATGTAAATTATTGGCCTGAAATGAACATAGGCTAATTTTTATTTATTTTATTCAAATATTTTTCTTAATAATTCAATATTTCACTATTTTTCATACAGAATAAATTGAAAAATTTTCCATAATATTTAATTATCTTTCTTTTTTCGTTGCCAAAAAATAAAAAACCGGAATAATTATTTCTCTTCTGTAATTAGTTTTCAACTGAAAGATTTTCACGTGATAAAATAAAATGAAATAAATAAATGAACCCTATTCTGTTTTTCGGTTCGAGATTAAAAACCGCAATTTCACCAATTGTGACGTCAGAGGAATACTGTTTTTCTTCTTATATCACGCAAACGATTATATAAAACTTCTTTTACACTTAGAAGACTTTACAAGAATATAACTTCACACTTTACAAGAATATAAATATTTTAGTAGTTTTTCCAGATATTAATCCGTAATCAAAATGAACCTTTTACTTTCTTTCGATTCGAGGCTATAAAATTCAACTTTTTACCAATTGTGACGTCAGAGGAATACTTTCCATTAAGAATTTTAAAAATATCAATGTAACGTCATATATGAAACAAAGTATAAGTTTTCAAGTTTTCATTTTTAATAACACAATGTAATTTTGAGTAAGTGCTAAAAAGAGACGACTGTGACGTCACATATTGAAAATAAAATAAATATATCTGATGTTGCAAGGAAATGAGATTGAATTATGATATCAAAAGTTATTATTTAAAGAAAATTAAGTTTATCGTCTGAGCGTGGTTAATATTTAATTTTAAAATGAAATAAGTTTTTTTAAAGGTTAAATATTAAACGACTAGAAAATATTAATAATTTATACATATCGTAAATGACGTAATGATCATTGAAAAAACTTTTTATCATTTTTAGAAAGTAAGAAAAGCTCAACTAATCAAATAAAAAAAAAATATTTTTGTGTGTTAATTCTGAAAATTGTTCAATTCTGAAAATATAAATAAATATTACTTTAAAAATGCACTTTCGGGCTTAAAATCTAAAGATTTAATGTAATTGTGAGAAAATACATTCCCTCAGTCAATATCTCAATTTGGCATAATGTGCTCAAAGTGTACTGGAAACAAGTTTGTAAATGGATATTAATTGCACATTTTTTTTAGCTCTTAAAAAGTAAAAATATGTTATGATTTTTAAGAATGTTTTTATAATAAATTTCTATAAATTTTTATGGTATGCAGAGCATATATGTACAAATTATACAAAAATGCCACCTAAAACACAGTTTTGTAGTATATTTTTCCTAACACTGTTTTTTTTTCGTTTTACGGAAACTACCCGGTTTTTGACACTTTCTAACATGGTCTAAAGTGTTTACGACTTCAACCTGTCTGTATACCGGATGCCGAGTGCCTGGGGTCTGCCGTCTGTCTGTCCGTTTTTCAACTTGGGTAAATATAGTGGAATTCATACGAAAATAACATACGTTATTGAGATTTACCATAGCATATGCGGCATTGAAAATGGACCAGGTAGCAATTATAGCTGAATCACAGGAGCACTCAAAATGAAACTTTACATTATGGTCTAAGGCAAAAAAATCATTTGTGGTGTATTTTGATAATGTTACATAATTTTAAATGTAATGAAATTTACATGCATTTTTAAGGTTCAGAAGAACATGGTTACTATCGAATATGTTAAATGTAGTACTTATCGTGTGCGTACAGGAAGCTCAAAAGTATTTCAATATATTATGGTCTGTGAAGAAAAACCATTTGCAACGTATTTTAATAATGTTATTTTATTAAGGTTATATTAATAATATTGAAATTGATATCAGGTTCTGAAGTGCACTAAAATAGGATTTCTGTAGAAAATGGGGTGAAAAGATTTAACATTCACTTAAAAGATTACAGAAAAATGTTCGGTAATATAATAGTCTACGGAGAAAAAAATATTCCCAGCGTTTTTTAATTGCGTTGCGCTATTTCAAACATGGTGAAATTAATATACTGAGATAATCAATACAATGATAAATACTGAAATTTACTACAATAAGCTTGCAGTTAAGTATCATTTGCATCACATTTGTTGTTCATTTACAGAGACGCATAAAAGATTTTGGACCCGTGTCCAGATCTCAGATATTGTAACCAAAGTATGGTCTATTAGAAAAGATTGCTGAAGAGCTTTTTCAATTATCGTATGTATTTGGAAAACTAATGCATCCTGAAGTTCAGCTACAGTTGATATAATAAGAGATGTTTGTAGAATTTAAATAAATCATGTATCGGACTAAACAATAAACTGGATTGGTCACCAGTGCAATAGCGATTCCCGGAAATATGAATTCAATAATTTGAATCGGGTTTTTTGCTTGAATAATTTAAGCTAAATATGCGATCGTATACATATTTGCACGTAATATACAGGACTGTAAAAAAGAATTCAAGTAAGTTTCTGTCTATAATTAGAAATTGCTAAAGGTGAATTTTAATATTCGTTATACTTTTCCTCACTAAGCAAAATTTTAACATTGTATTTAGAATATTTACAAACACACAGATCATATACAAAGCTGCAGAAAAAATATCCCGGTAAAGTTATGCATTATGGAAATGTTGGATATTTTTTTATAACCTAGGTTTAACACATGATTTTTCTTTCTTTGATATGGAATTCTGAAATGCACTACAACATGATTTCTGTACAATTGGGGTGCGTTACAGTTGTTCTACATTATAAGTGGTTACAATTTCATTTTCGCGATTGTTCATATTATCTAACACATTTTCCTTTTATTTGACTGAGTTCTTTAAGTCCGCTATAAAAAAACTACTGCATAGCCTTTTATAAGATAAATGTTATATATATTTTAAATTATTGTTAATGAACCGTTTTGTTTAATTAAAGCGTTTATCTTTTTTTTTTAATTCTACGTGAACGACGTCACGGGTAACAGCTAGTTAATATATATAAAGTTCTCAAAACAACTTGCTGAAAAATTTTTGAAAAGAATGCAATTTAAAAGTAACTGCATATGTTTTTAGTAATGTTTTGATTTAATGGATTTAATTTAAATGTTTGTGAGAAAAAATCACTTTATTAGTAACCTGAAAGTGGTTTATAAACAGTTTAAAGTATAAAGCAATTTGTGTTCCTTTTTAAAATGTAACTGACATATTTGCAATTCTGACTAAAAATCACAAGCAGTTCAATCTGTGTATTCCTCTTACTCGCTTGTCTTTATTATATTGAGAAATCGTGTTTTTTTTTTTTTTTTTTTTTTTTTTTTTGTCAACTCAATTCATTGTTTTTAAAAATTAATATTTTAAAATGTGCAGTTTATCACTTAACTGCTTTGCCGTATAAAGTCATTTTTATATAGTTTAAATACTTTGCTGCAGAAACCAATTTTGTCCTGAAAAGCAGTTTTAATTCTTGTTTTCTAAAATATTGATTGACCTTCAACTTTCACTCCCACATTTATTGATTCTGGACCCTAACTGAAAATATGCTTGACGTGATTATTTTTAATTTATAGTTGATCATTAATTATAATATAATTACACAAAACTATAATCTACCTTAATAAACCTTATGTCATTTGGTATGAGTAAATGCCCACTGCTTAAGATTAAAAAATAAGTGTTTTAAATAGACTATGTAGTATTTATATTAATAATCAACTAATATACAGTTTAAACCTGCACTTAATCGTGAACCTTCTCATTTTACTCTTTAAAAATAATGTTTTTAAAAAGTTAATGAAAATTTCTAATTAAATTTTTGAATAATTAACAGATTGCATAACGTAATAGTTTACCACATGAATTATTCATCATTTAACAATTAACTATAATTTTATTAATAAAAAGTGTTGCTTATACAGGGATCGATCCAGGCAAAATTTAGGGGCCCTTCACAAAATTTTATTTTATAGAAATATAATTTTCATTACTTTCATATTGCTTGGTTTTAAAATGTGTAACCTGCAAAGAAAATATGTTTGCCTTAAATAAGTTTATTATTAATAAATGCTTGGTTCGAATTTTAATAACTTTATTTTAATATTTCATTATAGAATATATATTCACAAAAGTAAAATTTCACAAAAATACAATCCATGCATCAATCTCATATTCTCATTGTTCTGTTTATATTTAGATAATATAAGAGTTTATATAATTTATAATCAGGGTTTGAAAAAACCCGGGTTTAAAAAAGGCCCAATAGTCTGAAACCCGGGTTTTTCTGAAAAAAAAAAAAAAAAAAAAAAAAAAAAAAAAAAAAAAAACACTTTTTTCACATTTTATTAAAAATTGTTAGAGAACTCTTCAAACTTCTAATTTTCATAAGTATAATAACTAAATTTTTCATTTATCAATGAATCAAGGGTATAATTTTGGATTAAGTATAGATTAACAATAAAAATAAATATCCTTCTATAGTAAAAAAAAACTAGCCTTAAAAGGAATGACTCCTGGAATGATGCTGATGTGGAAGATTTCCGGAACTAACGAATCCGGGATGTCCACTCCTTCCATGAGTCGAATAGACCAATCAGGAAAGCACTCCGTCTATGCATCGCCGTATAGGTTACCATAAAGAGAGGAAAGGTTACCATCGCCAACAATCGCCAAGTTTGTCGCCAATTTGGCGATATATCGCCAAATTTGGCGACCAAAATTAGTTGTCAAAAGTGACGCCAACTTGGCGATAACTGTAATATTTCGCCAAATTTTTAATTTCTTTACAACACCAGTCGTTTGATACATCATTTGAGAGGTTTGCAAATGCTTATTCATATAATGGATGTCTTGTGTGTTATCCCCCATTCTGCTCCCCAGGGGGGACACATTTTTAATTTCTTTACCACACCAGTCGTTTTACACAAGATTTGAAAGGTCTGCAACTGCTTATTCATATTATGGATGTCTTGTGTGTCACCCCCCACACTCTGCTCTCCCCAGGGAGGGGGGTGGTCACATTTTTAATTTCTTTACAACACCAGTTGTGTGACACATCATTTGAAAGGTCTGCAACTGCTTATTCATGTTATGGATGTGTTGTGTGTCATCCCCCACTCTGCCCCCCAGGGGGGCACATTTTTAATTTCTTTACAACACCAATTGTGTGACACATCGTTTGAGAGGTCTGCAACTGCTTATTCATATTATGGATATCTTGTGTGTAACCCCCCCCTCTGCCCTCTGAGGGGGCGCATTTTGTAATTTCTTTACAACACCAATTGTGTGACACATCATTTGAAAGGTCTGCAACTGTTTATTCATTTTATAGATGTCTTTTGTGTCGCCTCCCACTCTGCCCCCCAGGGGGCACATTTTTAATTTCTTTACAGCACCAGTCGTGTGACACATCATTTGAAAGGTCTGCAACTGCTTATTCATACCATGGGGTATTGGCGAGCGCAGTAAGCATGGGAAGCCAATAATTTTGAATCGCGAAGCGATTACGCGGGGGGTTGGCGAGCATAGCGAGCAGGGGGGCAGGGCCCCCCTAGTATAAAAAGAAAAAATAATAATAAAGTATATTTAAAAAGATTATTTTGTATCTCATGGGACTAGATTATTGTAAAAATTATATTATACCAAGTACAACTGAATTTCTTTATATAAATCTTACATAAGTTAAACAGACTTAAAATAATTTATTTGCGTTTGTAACAAAATGCTGGCTCTCTCGCAGACGAAGTCTGAATTAAGTATTGAATGTATACTGTTGCATTTCCCCATAGACGTTATTGCAAAATACGTGAATTTTATTAACTTGTAATTTTATAAAATGCAATTTTAAAAGATCGATTAAAACATGTGGCTGAAGTTTCTAGTTATATTTGCGTAAATAACGAGAATTTAAAGACTTAGAGTGTCTATAAATTTTGAAATTCGAAGAGTTTGTTAAGTACAATACTACCATCTGCTGTTTAGTATTTATTTATATTTTGGAGTTAGGAAAAAAAATATCGCCGTTGAAGAACATCTATTTGAAGTGTTTATTCTTGATAATATTACTTTCCAAAGTGAGTAATATGTATGATTTATTTAATTTAATTAATGTTAGTATTTTATTACAAACACTGTAAAAATTAAAAATTGTATTATACTGGTGTCAGAGTTTCCTCAGAGGGGCACTCCGCCCCTCCTGCCCTTTAATTTAAAAAATAGCACCCTTCTTGCCCCTCATCCAAAAACTAGCGCCCCTCTTGTCGCGCATTAAAAAAAAAAAATCAACCTTCTTGCCTCACATTTGAAAAAACGCAGCCCTGCAGTGATGGTGTAAATGCATGAAAAATTGTCGACGGAATGCATAAAATAACTCATACGCATCCCACAAGACGTGTAGTTTCGTCAAAAAATTGCAAAAAAAAGCAAAATTTCACTTTAAAAAATGGCTAATTTCGTCACAAAATTCCGTAAAGACGGCAGATTTCCTTAAAGGATCGTTAAAAAACAATAAATTCCGTCCAAAAATCGTGATAAAATGGAAAATCTTGTCAAACAATTCACAAAAAATGGCAATTTTCGTAAAAAAAATCACTGTAAAACAGCAGATTTCGTCAAAAGATTTGCGGAAAAAAGTTAATGCCAGAATTGAATTTTTCTGTTCTAAAAAGTAATTTTCCTGCTTCAAAATTGTTTTTCCTGCTTAAAAAGCAGATTTTTCTGCTTCACAATCAAGGCGTGTGAAAAGAAAATTGCACTCGGTGCATAATTAGAATTAAGGCCTCCTCCTTCCACCTTTTTCTTGTGACAGTCCAAAAATGACATTTGTACTATAAATTTGGCACCTTTTAAATTTCTGCGTCCGGGGAGACCTCCTCCTCCCCTCTCCCTGTTCACAATCCTCTTTTGACTGTCCAAAACTTTCTAAATGTGAATCCTGAAAGCACTCGTTTATGAAACAAAAATAATCTTTTATTCAACAAAAGTGTTCTTTTTTTTTCAAAAAAAAAAGTCTTTTTTAATAAATCAGGCTTGCCCCTTAACAATCTTTCAACAAAATCAGCCGTTTTTCCGCGATCTTTTAACAAAATTTGCCGTTTTTTCCGCAATTTTTCGCAAAATTTGTCGTTTTTTCGTAATTTTTTTTAGCAAAATCTGCAGTTTTTTTGCAATCTTTTAACAAATTTTATAGTTTTTTTTTCTTTTTGTTAATTTTTATTGGCGAAATTTGTGTGTTTTTTTTTTTTTTTAGATTTTTTGACGAAACTTCTGCTTTTTCATGATTTTTTGAACCGCTAGATTCTAGATTGAACTCTATAAAAGTGCCCATTTTAGAACAGTAGCGCCCTGCTCTTTTTAAACCTGGGAGAAACTCTGCTAGTGTTATTAATTTTTGATTGACAAGTGACTACTGTTAATTTATTTTATATTATCTCTAATCTGTGAGTTGAGAAGTCTGCTTTTAGACGGCAAGGAATGGAGGAAGTCTTCTATTGGAATTGTTATAACAGCAGGGTACATTATCAGGCAGAAGTTTCTATTCATTTTCTGTCTGTAATAGTGTATATAACCTGCTAGTTCTTGAGATACCTTCTACACCAAGAAAACTCATCCTTGTGAAATTCAAACTGTCATTTACAGGTTTGTATCAATAGATGTTTCATTCACAATAAGTTAATATGTTGATATTAAGCTCATTTAGAATTTTGAAAGTTATTTAACTCATACTGTTTAGCATAACAACAGTATAAAATGTTCTTTCTTTTCCAGTAAATACTCCTATTCTCTATGTCTCGCAGTATTATACATTAGAAATGCAAATATTGTCTGTCTTACTTTACATTTCAGAGCATATTTATATCATCAGCAGTTAAAGAGATTATCTCCTTCTCCCGATATAGGTGTGAATTTTGATATTCTGGCTAATAATATAACTACACTGTGTACATCATGGACAGGACTGTATAAAAACCAGATATAATCATGATTTAGTTTGCTACAATATACATATCATCCATACTAAAAGGACATGCTTTGTAACAATGATAGAAATAATATTAAATTCCATAGTTAATATTATCTATGTAAATGCTGTTTATCTATAAACACTGCTAACCTGATGTTATGTATACAATAAATTCTTACAAAATTATAATTTTGTATTTTATTATTTTTAAGGATATATTTAATAAATGTAAGTTAATTTTTTTTTAAATGGTGTTAGCAACAATAAATATGACTAGTGATTGACATATTTGGAATCTATGGATGTATTTGTAAACCCTACACTAAATTTGCTGGTTTTCATGCAAAAACTGAAATTGGTGCGGTTGAGATGAGGCCAGTTGTAGATAGCATAGGCGTAACTAGCGGGGGAGGAGGGGGGTCCACCCCAGACATCCCAGTGCCCCCCTAGAATTTTAAACTCTTATGGTAATGTTAGAACGTAAACATTTTATTTTTTCACACATGAGAGATTACACATGCCTCAGAGTGGGACGCTAAACAAGCTATTTTTTACATTTGTCTTAAGTCTATATTTTTCAGATTTAGTCTCTTTTCACGCTTTTTTACAATTATTTCTTACTCCTCGATCGCCCCAACAGCACATGGTAACAGTATCAGCTTTTAACGAAAACCGGTCACTCATTTTGAAAGAGGACGCCATTCGTTTGTACTATTGGAAATCAGCGGAAGGCTAAAAGGAATGGTCATTTCCTGTCACTGTCTCGGGTTTTTCAATACTGCACCATTGGGGGGGGGGGGCCTTAATTACTTACATCTGTTTCTTGCCCTTTTTTTGGAAACGGAACTGCACTCTCTCGAATACCAGGAAAAACACAAAAACGCATTCTCGTATGCTTTGAAGGTTAGCCTTAATTCCACAAACAGTTTGTTGTAAGTTGCTTTAGTGCTAAGGTATTAGTTTCTTTTATTGAGCGTTCTGCTATGACTGATATTAAATCCTCTTCAGAGAAGAAAATTATGAAAAAGATGGATATATGAGTTCATTTTTTTAAATCTTCGAATTCCTTCAAGCATTCATTAAATCCAGATATGTTTGGAAAGTTTATAATTCATTTGTATTTATGTTTCTGGAAAGATATTAACTTAAACGTTACAGCTTTCATATATTATCCTTTTGTTAAGTTTGTTCTCAAATCCACAGGGATTACTTCAAACAATTTTTAGGTGCGGTAGTAATTATGTAAATCAGGGTTGGCAAGTTTTTGACAGTGTGCAGTTTTATCCGGTTAAAACCGTGGTTTAAACCGTCATGGCTAAAACCTCGTCAGAAACCTTAAATACTACAATGAACTGTACAATTTCACGTTAAACATCTGCCAGACATATACAACATTGGATGTAATATTAAAAATTTACTTTTACTGTATTGTATATTATCATTTTCAGGAAAAAAAGGAAAAAAATCTGTCATAAATCTGAAAATTTAGCCTGCCTCTAAACTTGCTCAACTAGCAATGCTTCTGCTATCAAGCCCTGCTAGCACAGCTCCAATTGAGAGAGTATTTTGTAACTTTGGCTTCATACACTCTAAACTCAGAAACCATTTGGATATAAATAAATGTGCTAAATTGGTTATGTGCTATAGGATGCTGTGGGGTAAAATTGATATAGATTATTAACTGTACAAAGTCATTTTCTTCTATTTGAACATTCTAAAAAACAATGTTTTATTGCAATTAAAGTAATTTAATTTTTTTGTAATTATTAAATTACAGTATAATTAATTTTAAATAAAAAATTACTTAAATCATTAAGACAATGTTTCTCTCTTGTTCTCAAAATGTTTAAAGCGCATTACACATTTTTGACGGTTTAAGCCAGTTTTTGATGGTTTAAACCAGTTTTTGACCCTTGTCATGTCAAAAACCAGTTTCTGACGTCAGAAACCCAACCCTGATGTAAATACAGAGCACCTATAGTTGTCGTTCAGTCTATTTGTCCGTCCGCATATAACAACGTAAAAACTACCCGACCGAATCATTTGAAATTTAAAATGTATAATTTTTACATAATTTTTTCGAATCATTTCAAATTTTATGAAAATCGGATGCATAGATCAATTAGAGGGACAATCAAAAGTATTCTGTTACATTACGGTCAATGGGGGAAAGAAATTTCAAATGCATTTTAATCGTTTGAAATTTAAAATATATAATTATTACATAATTATGTCGAGTCATTTCAAATTTTATGAAAATCGGATGGATAGATTAATTACAGGTACAATCAAAACTATTCCGTTACTTTACGGTCAATGGGGAAAAGTTTCGAATGCATTTTAATGATGATACACTCATTCAAACATAATAAAATCGATATGCATCTATGAAGTACATATTATAATATACATTTTGCATAATCTGTGGTACAAAGAGCATTTGTTATTGATTTACAAGGTCAGACAAAAGTATTATATTACATAATGGTAAGAGAGAACATTGTTTGGTGTGCATTTTAATTGTAATTAACTATTTAAAATTTTATGAGGTTGATATATGTTGCTGAAGAATATTACAAGTTATTTTCTGTATAAAAGAAAGCAGATAGTATTTACAGGGACAGACAAAAGATTTTGGCTTCTATACTGTATCCAAAATATACTGTGTACTATTATATCAAGATCTGAATAATTTTAAGTGAATCCGTAATTATATATATAAGTAGCACCTATATTCGTCGCTCAGTCTGTCAGTCCACTTGTCCGTCCGTCTTTACAATCTATGCGAAAAAAAAAAATTATTAATTTACAGGGCCACTCAAAAATATTCACCTACATAATAGTATACGTGGATATATTGTTTGGGATGTGTTTTAACTATATTCAAGTATTTCACATTTTATGAATATGGTATACGCTGCTGAGGTGTAATGCAAGTTGTATGTCCATGTATATTTACAGGAGCACACACACACACACACACACAAAAAAAAAAAAAATTGACTACTATACTATATCTGAAGTACTGTTACTATAACAGCAAGATCTGCATAATTTTAAAACTTCCTTATCATACGAACGCACCTCATTTGCTACGCTTCACGTGCAATTTCCAACTTGGTTTATTAATTCTTATTTAAGGGTGTTATTAAATCAAAAAGGGCAACTTTGTGACACATGCTTTAATTTATTTTTGTTCAGAAATGCGTTAAAATAGCATGTGTTATTGAGAAACTGTCTAATTGCACTTAATTTTCTGTTTTTGAAAAAAACACAATACATCTTTCATAACAAGCCTTCAAAGTTGACGTTTTTGAACACATTTCCCGACGAAAGCAGAAAAACTGGTCGAAAAGCAGGAGAAAAACGGGTGATCATGTGATCAAAATAGCTTAGAACTGGATAGATAATTTAACTATCATAAAATGGAAAAATAAGTTCGATTCGAAATCGCTTCCATTGTCAGGCATTCTAATTTTACATATTTCTGTTAAAATATGAGTCTGTAAATGTGTCAAAACATTTTGTGCTTGTTGAGCAGAGCAGTTGAGAACACCCATAAAAAGCGCACGAAATAGACAAGTGGGTAAACGGAAAAAAAAGTTATCGGAAGAAAATGACATAAACTATAAAAGCGGAAAAAAGTGACTCAGAAAAAAAGTTACCGGAAAAAAAAGTGACAAGGAATTGATTTTGGGGATTCATTGGTTAAGTATATAGGGAGGATCGAAGGGAGGCTCTTAATTTAGGTAAATGTGTTTCTCATGCTGAATTAACTGTTTTGGTCCCCATCTGCCCTTAATTAGATAAAAGGGGTTTTATGCAGAATTATACAACATGTCTCATTTTTGGGGTGTAGGTTCTTTCTGATAAGGGTTATATATAGTATTTAATGCCTGAAGAGTTTTAAGAGTTTAATGGTTAAGAAAAAAGGGGATGGGGGAAACCTGTCTTAAATTAAATTAATAGTTTTTTATGCAGAGTTATCCGATTTGTTTGGAATTTTAGATTTTTAGTACCTTAAATTAGATTAATCGGTTTTTATCCAGAATTATTCGGTGTATTTCAAATTTTAAATATAGGTTCTTTCTGATAAGGTAAATTCCTGAATAGTTTTAAGGGTTTAATGGCTAAATATAAAGGGGGGGGGGACGGGAGATAATACCTCTTAAGTTAAATAAATACCTTTTTACGCAGAATTATTCGATTTACCTCGTATTTTAGACATAGGCTCATTATGATAAGAGGTATCTCTGATTAGTTATGGGGGTTCTTTTTCTTATTAAAAAGAAGAGGGGGCAAGCAATTATTTCCCCCTCAAATTAGATAAGTCGGTTTTTATTCAGAATTATCCGATGTATTTCAAATTTTAAATATAAGTTATTTCTGATAAGGTAAAGATAAATCCCTGAATATTTTCAAAGGTTTAATGGCTAAGTATAGAGGAAAAAACAGAGGATAACCCCCCCCCCCTTAAATTAAATAAATGGCTTTTTATGCAGAATTATCCAATTTGCTTCACATTTTGGATGTACGTTCATTATGCTAAGGTGTATCACTAATTTGTTATGAGATTCTTTTGCTAAGTATAGATGGGGGAACAGGCGATTATTGAAAGAAGCTTGCTTTCCCCATTTGACGAAGGAGGATGTCCGATATATATCCCGGGCGGCTAGTATCTTAAGAAATTTGACGATCAAGGGATTTCTCGGTAAAGGTTTACAGCAAAAATGCCCAAGTAAAATAAAAAAGCGAGTTGAATGCAACTGGACGCAAATAACAACGATTAATGGCTTTAACCCTTTGAGCTCTGATGGTAGAATTTTCTACCACATAATTTAATTTTGAAATCTCACAACGGCGCCAGAAAATTCAACCGAATTCGTTTGGAAAAGGTTTAATGCATTTTTTTTCCTTGTATATCCTTAACCTTTTTTTCCTTGCAAAATTCTGGTGCCAATCTGACATTTGGAATTTTGAAGAAATTTACCCACCAGAGCTCAAAGGGTAAACGATTTCCTGCTTTATGATCATAAGCTAGAATACTAATGGTTTAAGCAGAATAGAGTAAAATATTAAGACGTTTGGTTGTAAGGGATTCGTAGGAATGCCCATCGTGGCGCAAGCGTAGTTTTGTTTTGTAACTGATACATGGGAAGGAATCCAGTCGTCTGAGCATGATAAAGCATTACCTGGAAAAGAAAACAATATCCTATCTCTTTAATTGTTAGCAATAAGTTAAATTTTTTTAGCGTTTCTTTTATGAGTAAAATTGAAATTTGATTGCTCAAAGACTACTTAAAAAAAAAAAAAAATGTCAAAAATATTTTTTTTTTTTTTTTGATAATTTAAGTATATATTTTTTTCTAATGACATACTTTCAATCTGCTTAAAAATTTGGTGTCATCTCTTTTTTTTTTTGACTAAACAAAATGTAGTCATAATAATAGGAAAAAACAATCGAATACAATTGATTAAGTAAAAAGAAAATGAACGAATTATTTCTGATAGAAATAAAGTTATATAGATTGAAAAATACAGCAGAATCTCGATATTTCGAAGTCAAAGTGCATGAAAAAAATTCAGAATACAGTGAAACCTCCAAATAAGGGACACCTATGGGACCGGAACTTTTGTCCCTTAAATAGAGGTGTCCCTTATTTGGAGTTTTTTATATTATTTTTAATTAATCATTCAGAAGAATATAAAAATAACAAAGCATTAAAGGTGAAATTTAAATGTATCTGAAGTGTATAAATTGTGTTAATCAGAAGGATGGTGTATCGGTGTATTTTTTTCGGCCGATTATCTACGCTATGGGATATATAGACACAAAAGGAAGAAAAGAAAATTAATTACAATTTCAATTGATTACTAAATCATTAAATGTTTTGTAGAATTATTGATTTGTATTTTTTATGCAAACTGTGTACATGCAAAAAGAATAAAAACATTTAAAAGAATTTATCTTGCAGTATTCAATCAAAAGCAACTGTTTTGCAAATTTCAATTTTTCAGTACAAATTTTTCAACTGTTCATTTACCACGCTTAAAAAAATCAGTTCTTCATTACCAGCAGTATTTACAAAAAGAAAAAACTATTGAACTGCTTTCCTTATTTTAAAGCAGGAAATCTCTCAACTGCTCTGCAGAAAATGAAAAAGCAGAAGATGTTTTGTCACGGTTACAAATTCATCTTTTAACCTAAAGATATAAAATTGGAGCGCTTGACTATAGAAGCGATTTGATCACGTGACAAAGACGTTTTTTATCCTTTTTTGAATAGTTATTCTTCTTTTGCGTTCAAAACATTCATTTTGATAACATTTTCTGAAAGATCTATTGCATTTGCAAAAAAAGAAAAAAAAATAGAAAAAACAGTTCAATTACATATTTTCAGAACAACAACGCCTGCTTTTTTCAGGTATTTCCGAATAAAAATAAATTAAAATTAATGTCTTAAAAGTTGCCTTTTTTTAATTTGAGAGCAACCTAAAAACATCTGTAAAGTTCTTTATTTCACAACTTTTTTTTATTCTCCATTTTCAGAATCATCCTCAGAATTTTCAGCATTACTTTCAATGGGAATAGATACACAGATGTTTAATCAGAAATGTTCGTAAATAAATGCTCGTTAATTGTGTCCTATGCCTCTGTATCTACATGACTGTCTGTTTGATAAGTTCACAAAAATCTGTATTTTCATTTTCATCACAGACTATTTCATTATCTGAAATGCAAAAACCAGTCCTTTTAATTTCATTTTCATGTGTCCCTTAAATCGAGTGTCCCTTATTTAGAGGTAAATACATTACACTTCCTATACCAAGGGACTGGGACCGGAAGTTTTGTCCCTTAAATAGAGGTGTCCCTTATTCGGAGTGTCCCTTATTTGGAGGTTTCACTGTATCAAGGTTTTGATCAAAAATGAAGGTTTCACATAATATTAACATCGCTGAGACATGTATCTAAGTAATTTTTCGTCATATCAAGGTTTTTGAGTTCACAGTATTCGAAAAATCAAAGTTTATCTGTATAGTTTTATCAAAAAAAGAAAATCTGAAATATTTCCGACTAAGAACAAATTTATATAAGGTTTCTTTGTTCGAAAATTGTTTTTTTTTCTTCTAATTAAAAACTGCAATAAAAAATTTCTCCAATTCATAAGTTTTTGCAATTTAATATACGTATATTGTTTTTGACTAAACGTACATTTTTCCGATTAAACAGGAATTTTCATTTTTCCAATTTATAAGTCCTTTTAGGTAAGTACCATTTTCCCGACTAAGCATACATTTTTCCTATCGAACAGAAATTTTTCCGACTGATTTTTCTTTTTTTCAATTTGTAAGTCATTATGGTAAATATTAGGGATGCACCGAATATTCGGTATTCGGCCATGTTACCGAATATTTGATTATGCCGAATACTAAACTATTCGGTTGGGCCGAATATGAAACTATTCGGCCTGCCGAATATTCGGTATGGCCGAATATCAAAGTATTCAGCCGAATCCAGTATTTAATAAAACCTTTTAAAAACTTTTCACTATTTCTACTTTTAACTGTCAATTTTATAATTTATATTTAAAATAATTAGAAACAAAATCATTTAAAATAAAATAGAATGTTTTTACATTATTTATTTGTTTTTTGTAAAGTATAACTTAAGAAAATTAACCATGAGAAGGATTAAAATGGTGATTTATTAGGATTCTCCTTAGGAATAAATTACGTGCTCATACAAATTTCTAAATTTTGTTTAGTAAATAATCTGTTTCTTGCTTTTCCCGAAATAAAGGTCCTTTAAAAAAAAAAAAAAATTTTGAGATTAGTAATGGCTATCAAGGCAGACAATTTTGTTCATGAAACCATAATCATAATCAACTTATTGAGTCATAAGTACACTGTATTTCATCTCACTCTAGGTCAAAACTTGTATGTTCATTTATTACATTAACAATAAATAGGATAACATATTTTCAACTCACATGCTTTGATTTCTGTAAAATATGATATGATATGATGGGAAGAGTGGAAAATACAACCATTCATAAGAAAAGAACTGTGAGCCAAACATACCTTTATTCAGAATTAAGTTGAAAGTATTTGTACTTTATATTGAAAAAAATCTGCCTTGAGTTATTTAAAATAGACAATTATCAGACTGTAAAATTTTTCTTCGGCCATTTTTTCATTATTTGATTTTAAAATGTTTGTTTTGATTTGTAGAAAATTTTATTAATTAAAGTTTCATAACTGTGTTTCTTAAATAACTCAAGGCAGATTTTTTTTAATACTAAATGCTCTTATAAAAAGCTCTTGTTTATCAAAATATAAGTTTCTTTTATTAAATATTATGTAAAACTGTTTTAAAAAGTAACATTTTAATACCTTTAAATTTTGAAATTAAAAAAGTATTTGGAAAGCCGAATATTCGGTATTCGGCCGAATAGTTAACTATTCGGCCCATCAATTACTATTCGGCTAGTTGAATATTTGGTATTCGGTTCACCTGTCGGCCGAATATTCGGCATTCGGTATTCGGCCAAAATCACTATTCGGTGCATCCCTAGTAAATATATTTTTTTCCGACTAAACGAACATTTTTCCAATTTGTAAGTCCTTATAGGTAAATACCATTTTTAAGACAACATACATTTTTCCTATCGAACGAGAAATTTTCCGATTGATTTTATCGTTTTTCCAATTTCTAAGTGTTATAGTAAATAACATTTTTCCGACTTAATGGACATTTTCCCGACTGATTTCTTTCGTTTTTCTAATTTATAAGTTTTTATAGAAAAATACCATTTTTTTCCAACTAAGTGTATTGTTTTACCGACAAACACGAAATTTTCCGACTGATTTTCTCGAGGGGGGGGATCCCCCCATACCCCCCGGGATTTACGCCCCTGACTGAAGTAACTTCTTAAGCGGAAAATCATGTTGATCCACGCAAAATGAATGTAACTATATTTGAGAGACGAATATAACACATTCATGTCTGGTAAAAAGAAAAGTTGTCTAAAACATATTTTTTTCCCCTATGCAATTCCATCTTAGGACATTTTACTTTACAACATTTTTATGATTTTTAAGTCTCCAGTATATGGAATATGGATTAACAATATTTATAACTGAAACATTTATAGACAAAATGATTCATTAAAAAAATAAATATCGCAGCTTAGGTTGTTTCTTTAAAGATGAGGATTATAAACATGAATAATAGAAAGCTAAAATTAGTATTTTTGATCAGAACTCGTTGTACGAATCAATTTTTAACCATATCAAAGTAAAACCCCTAAGTTACGTAGAAATTCAATCAGACCGAGATTTTAAGTTTTATTCCTGCCGTATTAGGTCTTTTTAGAAGTCTGCATGGGCTGAAATTTCTAGACCCCGGTGTGGTCTGTTTACATTTTTACATTTCTAGGCCCAGCCTAGTCCGCAAAGAAATTAGTGAAAATAGGCCCGGCCCAGTCCGATTAGACATGACACATTTTATACTATTTAGAAAAAATTCAAATTTTATTCATGTTGTCAAACTGGCATTGGTTCATGTCTCACATTTATACTTATTCAAGTTAAAACTATATTCATTGGAAATAGCTCATATTATATAGTTTTTACTTAAATCTTTCTATCGGGTCGGTAGGCTCGTTAACTTTTTTTATCAGCCTGGCCCATATGGCCCATTCAATTTTTTTCCCGACCCACTTCCTTTGAAAATGCACACACAAACCACCGGGCCGGGACCCTATAGGTCTTGTGCTAAATTTTTGGCTTTAATAATTTTATCCTTTAAAATTTAGATGACACACAAACGAGAATTTCACTAAACTGTTACATCATTCGGTTAATTTTCTTATTTTCGTAATGCAATTAAAATAATATATTATTCTATTACACCTGCCTAAAAAAACGTGTACATACCTGTTTAAAGTCAGGGATTTTATTATTTTTGCTGCATATATTAATGTCATATTTTCTTATTATATTTTAAATCTTTTATTGACAAGAATGCACAAAGCTCCATTTATGCGATTCCCATATTTCTTTTTACTTTATTTTACCTGGAAAGCTCCACGTTTAACATCGGAATTAAAGCCAGGTAATTCTGTTACTGTGTGTGTATATAATGTGTATGGCATTTTGCTAAAATTATTTTAAAGTATTCATCTTTCATAATAGATAATAATTTGCATAGTGCCGCCATTTAAGAAGACAACAATGTTGTTGTTTTTTTTCTTTCCAGGAACAGATGGCGACATCATGCAAATTTTATTTATTTAATTGCAAAATTATATAATAGGAACAATTAAAAAAAAAGTTAAAAAATAATAGTAATAGATACAAAAAATTCTTTTTTGTTATTGAATTAATTTTAAATATTAAATAAATGAATCAAAGCAAATTTAATGAAATTATAAAAAAACTTGATCAGTATTGTACAATTGTGTAAAATCAAAACGGATAGCATTGTGTGGTTAATTTATTAAATTAACATTGAATAACAACAAAGTAACATTAAATTAATTTTAAATATTAAATGAATGCAAGTTTAATAAAATAAAAATAAAAAAAAAACTTGATAGAGTTGTGTAAAATCAAACAGGATAGTAAAAGTTTGAATTATGCCATCCTCTATTGTGATAAAAAGAAAATAACGATGTTAGTTTCTTTCTCTGAAGATGTAAGTTGAAAAAGAATAAGTAAGTTAAAAAATAATAGTAATAGATACAAAAAAATCTTTTGAGTTATTGAATTAATTATAAATACTAAAAAATGAATAAAAGTTTAACACGTTTGCTGACACTCACACGAAAGTGCATGATATGGCACCAACGTTAAGGGGCCACTCAAGCGCCAGTGTGTGTTGTCCAATAGCCAGTAACACGCTGGAGCAGGAAAATCTTTCACTGATTCTTTGCTATAAAAAGTAAATCGGCTACTGGGAAAAACCTATTTCTAGATTGCGGCATTAACTATCATCACATCTTCATCTAAGCGACAGCAAATGTATTAATGAAACAAAATAATATATTTTCTTCATTAGTCTTGAGGAATCATGTAAAATCCTGATTATCAAGATGCTAATTTTTATTCAAATGCAAATTGAATTAAATTTAAAGAAGAATCACAATTTAAATAAAAAGATAATTAATCCAAACAAAACAGCTGTGTTTATTATAATTATTTTGAAAATAAAAATTATTACAACTTTACTTTTTTTTGGTGTGTGCCGCTGAGGGGAGGGGTGCTTATATTCGAGAACAGAAGAAAAGTCAAAATTGCTTAAAAATAGTACGAAGCCTTACTTTCAGAACTTTACATCTCGGATATACTGAAGACACCCTCAAACCCAAACATCTTGGTAGATGTAACAATAAAACCAAATTTATTTAAAATAATCATGCTGTTTTGTTATCAGTCTGGCTAAATATGAAATAGAACTTTTTTTTAATGTAAATTAGTAATGTACTTTTATAAAGCAGGTTTTACCAAATAATTCAAGAAAAATGTACCTCATCTTTATTATGCATATTTAATTTAAAATTAATATTTACTTATATAATTCATTAAATAATTTACTGTACTATATATAAGCATTTATTGTAACTTCAATTGCATTCTCACATTCAAGTTACTGTTTAAAAAAGATAAACAATGCAATGACCAGACATTCATAAAATTCTAAAATCTGCACAACCTCTATTCCCAAGCTTTAACAGATTTCAGAGAGTCTACTGCATTTTGGAGTATGCTTAATTTCAGATTAATATTCAAAACAGCAATCTTTATTTCTTGAAAAAACCTTATATGGATAATCTTAAAGTAACTATCCAAAGTCAAACCTATTAGATATAAACTGCAATATAAAACTAATAGGCAAGCATAAAAATACCATCATTTATAATTTATATTTTTAACGAATTAAAAATTTTGTTTATGAAAGTTAGCTATAGAAATGAAATATAATATTGTTTTGAACAAGCAGGGTTTTTTGACATAGAACAATTTAAAAAAAAATGGATTTATAATTACTAAAAAGCCATAAATGAGGAGAAAAATGTTTTAAAGATTTTTAATTTTGTGTCTAAGTTTAAAAAAAAAAAAAAAAAGTAAAAAAGAAACAAAGAGAAGGATTAATATATATATATATATAATGAAAACTGTATGTTACCAAGAAATTACTTACAATTACTAAATAATAAATGATTACTACAAAACAAAGTTAACACTATAATTCTTGAAAATTTTGAATATCCATTATTTTATAGATGTCTGTAAACAAACATTGAATAAAAGTGGTTAAAACTTAAAATACAGTAGATGTTTACTACAATTCTAATTATTTACCTTTTTAAAAGCTGGACAACTATAAAATAAAAAAGTAATAAAAGAAACAAATATTTATTATTTAATAAATACAAATTCTGTAAAGTAAAATCTTGCTAAACCAAATTAACAAATGTAAACAACAAGCTACAGGTACAGTATTGTTTATAAACATTGTTTAAACAGCGCCCTCTAGTGTTCTGGTAAAACAAGCGCCATCTGTTGATTAAAAGATGAAACATAAGTAGGTTGTTTTTAAAATATTATATTATTTGAATAAGTTTTACAATTTTAAGATTTAAAAAAAATTTAAAAACTTAATTGAAAAAATTAGATTTCACAACATTATCATTTAAAAATATTTTCAGTTAAATAATTTTTGTCTTGAATTGTACTTAATATTTTTATTGTGCGATATTATTTTTCCATAGTTTTGAGTATAACATGCTATATTTTGGAAAACATATATTAGTGAGTAATGTAATTAAAAAAACTAATATTTAGGGAACATTCATATTATTTTTGATGTTACTTCAATATACTTACTTCATTATCTCCTATTTTGGCATAATAGTGGGACTCCTAAAATCCATATCTTCCAGAAGTAACAAATCTGTTATCCATGGGCATCAGACAATTTCCACTTGCTTGCAAAAGATCAAAAAATGGTAGTCAATTATTTTGTAATAAAACTACACATCTATGATTTTCTGAGAGCAATCTAGTTGGAAATAAGGTCTAACCCAACATCAGAGAATCCACTGAAGGCTAATTTTTTATCAGCATTTACATTTTTTGTATATGGATATTTTATTTGTTCTGGAAGTAACATCAAAATAGTTATTATGCTTCTACAAAATAACTTCTTTCTTAAAATTTACATTAATTGTTATTTAGAACTTTAGAAATATATACATTTAAATCAAAGAGTCTTCCAAAAATAGCATATTTTTTAGTAAAGGAACCTTTTCATCAAAGATAGAAAAAATAATACACGGGTGCGCTACCCCAGTATGCGATGTGTGTTGCAAACACAGGTGCCGAAGTAGTTAAGGTGCCAAAGATTTCATCTGAAGAAAAATCAGGAGCTTGACAGTCATTAAAGATTGTAATAAGAAAGGAATCTATTACAGTTTAAAATTTATAAGATATTTAAATTTTTATAAAAAATTGAAAAATGTTCTTTGATTTTTCGGCTTACAAATAGTAATTTCTACAAATTTTATGTATAAAAACTTCTTTAAGGCTGTTCTCAAATGAAAAGCGCGTTTTGGGCTCTACTTTGTGACACTTAAACAAAAAAGTTTTTGCTTTCATATGCTTCAAAAAATTTGAGATGGTAATTTTGTTTCTCTATAATTGGACTCATTCTTTATTTTTCTTTTAAAATCAATACTTTAGGCGCAAAAAATTGTCAAAGTTTAACTTTTGGCACTTTTTAACCGGAGAGTTTGTGACACTTGCATTTGCATAAAAATATACCAAGAAAATTTTTTTCAACTTTCACGTACTCATCAAAGTGTTTTTAATTGCCTGCAATCTTCGAAATTTCGATGCAATAACTATTTTTTCTTTAAATTTAACTGGAGCTATCAAATTTTCCTTCATTTTTTGCCAGCAAAAATCCGATTTCGTAACGATAATTTCCGTAACGGTAGTTCGTTATGTAAGATATAGATGGCAGCATTACCGAAAAATAGCATTCCCGATAATTTTTTGCGATTTCAGCTGTAAAATGAACATCCAATCAAAATATAGAAGAAGGTTTGCCATACATATATTAGTACATCAGCCAAAATTACCGCCAAATAGAAAATTCAATATTTTACAGAAAAATTATCATGATTTGACTTTTATGCGTCAATCGGAATCGCATTTTTCCAGATAGTGTCCAAAGTATTAATTGAGATTAGACTTGTAGTAAGTTATGAAGCCCGATTTTACCGATTTCAGGTCTAAAACTGCCTTTTCCTATAATGGATGTCTTGTGTATCTTCCTCCGCTCTGCCGCCAGGGGGGGGGGGGGCACATTTTTAATATCTTTACAACCCCAGTCGTGAGACACATCATTTGAAAGATCTGCAACTGCTAATTCATATTATGGATGTCTTGTGTGTCACCCCCCCCCCACTCTGCTCCCCCAGGGGGGCACATTTTTAATTTATTTACAACCCCAGTCGTGTGACACATCACTTGAAAGGTCTGCAACTGCTTATTCATATTACGGATGTCTTGTGTGTCATCCCCAACTCTGCCCCCCCAGGGGGGCACATTTTTAATTTCTTTACAATACCAGTCGTGTGACACATCACTTGAAAGGTCTGAAACTGCTTATTCATATTATGGATGTCTTGTGTGTCACCCCCCCCACTCTGCCCCCCCAGGGGGGCACATTTTTAATTTCTTTACAACACCAGTCGTGTGACACATCATTTGAGAGGTCTGGAACTGCTTATTCATATTATGGATGTCTTGTGTGTCACCCCCATTTTGCCCCCTTCAGGGGGGGCACATTTTTAATTTCTTTACTACACCAATCGTGTGACACATCATTTGAAAGGTCTGCAACTGCTTATTCATATTATGGATGTCTTGTGTGTCACCTCCAACACTGCCCCCCAGGAGAGCTCACCTTTAAAGACCTTAAGGGGGTGTGCCCTCCGTGGGGGTCTTTCCTAGGAAACCTAGCTCAAATTTATGCAAGTAAATCCAAGATTAGAAGAAAACCACGAAGAGTTTTGAACTGTTTCGGAGGCAGAACCTCTCGATCAATCAGAAAGTAACTCTAACCGCAGCAAAAAACAGAAGTCAACCGGATTCAAACTCGACCCAAGTAGAAATTAACCCAACCATGAGCAAAAAATGGAAGCCACTTTTTGATGTTTAATTTTATTGATTTATGCGTTTATTTTGATTGATTTACTATTAGTTAATAAAATATCATTTTTTAGTCCTTTTTAAGTTTTTTAAAGTTAAATTTGTTAATGAGTATAATTTGTAATATTTAAATTTAATTAGTTATATATTTATTTTTATTGATTTATTAAGTGTTAATAAAGTTTTATTATTTTTTAAATCAATTTTTGCCAATGAAACTGACTTTTAATATTTAATTTTATTTATTTATACATTTTTTTTTATCAATTTGCTATCTGTTAATAAATTGTTAAACTTTTTTAATGAATTCTTGTTAATGAAGATAATTTTTAATTTTATTTATTTTTACAATTATTTTTATTAATTTAGTATCAGTTAAAAAAGTATATAATCATTTTTTTAATAAATTTCTCTTAATGAAACTATGTTTAATATTTAATATCACCTGAGAGTTAATAATTAAAATGAAATATCTATTTTAATGCAATAATAACATTTTGTTTTTTCACATTCTTATTATTTATTTTATTATTAATTAGACTATTCTTCTAATAGTCTGAAGATTATAATCCCACTGATCAGAACATGAAAAATACACTCTATGTTACCACTTTAATTTTTGGTACATATTTATTACAAGTTTAATATTTATCCATTCTTTGTCACTTTTTTCCGCTTTTGTTTCTTCTGCCACTTTTTTTTTCCGGAAACTTTTTTCCAGTAGCTTTTTTCCCCGTTTACCTATGATTATATGGACACTTCTTGTAGTTTGAGAAAGACTCCTACTGCATGCAATGACAAAAGAGGAAGAAAATTGTTTTTTTTCCGCCAAATCCTTTTTTTCCTTCCAAAATCCCATAGCAAAGATATTCAAAGTGTATTCAAAACTGACCTGTGAATCTATTTCAATCATTTCCCCCCAAACTGCCTCTGGGCAAGTACAGCGGGGTGCATGCATACACAGATGATTAGATAAGAACTTTACTTTCAAACTCGCAGATAAAACATGTGCAAAACACCAGGCCCGTCTAACAAGTTTTTGCGATCAGGACACTTGAAATTTTTCGTACTACTGTAACTAGTTTTTTTTCTGTTTTGTTACATGCTACAACCTTACTCAAAAAGTTTTACGGAAGAGTTCTTCGGAAAATTAAAAAACGGTTCCGGGAACAAAAATAAAATATTTTTAATTATTATTTTAACCATATATTGAGTTATATTTAATATTTTTGTCATTTCATTGTATTTTCATGTCAAATATCACACCGCCAGTCTAACCGTTCGGAGTTTGCGTGGTTCCCTTCGAATTTCGGGAAACTTTGGATAAATACGGGTTAGGTTCCCTCAGAAAGACCCCCTCGAAGGGCACACCGCTGGGACCTATATTCCTCAAGAATCTATGAAAAAAGTGACCTGAAAAAAGTGACATTGCGTGTCACTTTTTCCCGGTAACTTTTTTCCGTATCATCTTTTTTCCGCTTTTGCAGTTTATGTCACTTTTTTCCGATAACTTTTTTTCCGGTCATTTTTTTTTCCGTTTACCATTCCTCAAAGATACCATTAGATAATCGGTTATCACAACACAGCGCCGAAACTAGCCTTTTTCGCGCTCGGGGCAAACATGGATTTTTGCGCCCCCCCCCCCCCACTGTCCACATATATGCATTCTTTGTATCAAACACACCAAACAAAATCTTATCAGGATGTACCTATATACAAAATTTCAAGTGGATCCGATATTTTTATTATGAGTTATCGCGTTACGCACGAACGTACATACAGAACGGACGGGCACATAAGCTCTCATGCTATGATAGTCTGTGAGCTAAAAAATAGTGTTAATAATAATCTCCAGTGTTAATAATAATAATAATAATAAACATAATTTTTATGATGATCAAAACGTGGCTTTAGTAGACTTTTGAAAGAATTCCTTTCTTTTTAAGTATCATTAAATTTATGTGAAAAGCTTTCAAAAGAGTTTTAGCTCCTACAGTTTTACAAGATCATATAGTGAAAAAAAAAAAGTTCAACAGTAATGTCTTTGTAAAAATTCTTGAAATTAGTCGATATCTCTTCTAAAAGTCTTACAATACAAAGAAGTGTTGTATTTTAGAAGTGTTGTATTTTAAAAGTGTTGTATTTTGGAAGAAACTGTTTACCCTTGTAAATGTGGCTAGAATAGATTTTCAAAGAATCTTTTTTTTCTTTTTAAGAATTATTTAATTGATGTGAAAAGCTTCCAAAATAGTTTATGCTCCTGCGGTTTTGCATAATTATACGATTTTGAAACGCTGAATAATAATAAGTCTGATTAGAAACGTAGAGAAAAATGTTTGCTAATATTTTGTTCATAATTACATAAGATTTTGACTTTATTGTCATTAAATGCATGTTTTATTTCGGATTAGATTGAAGAATTTTGAATTCAGGCGGAATTAAAATTAGATAATTTTTGGTCACTCCAGAAGTTTCTGGTAGTTATTTTTCAGTTGATTCTTTTCAGTTACCTCTGGCATTTTATTTTATTTTATTTTATTTTATTTTATTTATTTATTTTGTGGCGAGCTAATTTTTGGTGCCTCGATTTATAATCGAGGGGTTGTTTTATACTCAGTGGTTAATACAGTGCTATGTATATCGTACATAGTGCACTTAAAATCTGTATTATTGAATGACTCCTTAGTGGGAGATTGCTGGGTCAAAAAACAATGCAAAATTGTTTTTTTTTTGTTTGTTTTTTTTTGTTGTTGTTCTTTCAGGTAAGAAACGTTCAAAATTTTGTGGCTGTTGATTTAATCCGCCTATGGACCGGGAAGGGAGATGCATCAAAAGTCACTATGCAAATAACTTTTTCACTTCGTTTCTCAGCAATCCTTTTTTATAGGCAAATAATTTTGTATTTCAAGTAAAAATCGCTTGGCTTTTTACAATTGATCTCTAATTTAAATATGTTGCGTGACCAAACAATCCGAAAATCGTTCCAAAACAGACGAGGGAGAAAATTAGTTATAATCTTATAGCGTGTGGCGAAAGATCGAGTTCGGCGGTGGCCAGGAACACATTCTACCATTCTATAGGTATCAGATTACAAACAGCTGCGTATTCTTTCTCCCCTCACTCCCTTAGGCTATGCTTATGTAGTGTCCAATTCTTTTAGGTTTTCTTATCTGCGTTCGCTGGTCAGTAATGACAATTTTCAAGAACCATTAGGAAAGAATTGAACTGGGTCTAAGATATTTTTTCTGAGTTCAGACAAAATCCCACCGGACAAAACATCCTCTTTGCTGAATAAAAGATCTATTTTGACCAAGTTCTTTTTACGAAAACGATCTCCAAACATTTAAAAAAGTTTTAAGCTTATTTGAAAAATGAAAGTGACAATTTGAAGTTGTAAGTTATGTGATAAATATTTTATATTTCTTAAATATACATGTACATTTTAAAGTCTGAAATAAAAGACTATTTAATATTCTTAAAAAATGCATAAGACTGTACACTTCACACTTTAAGCAATTTACGCCCAATACCTGCTATTAGCCCCCTATATGCTACTCCTTTCAGCTAGCGATTAAAGTATTGTTTCTAAAAAAAATAACATTTCAGTATTTGAGCCAGTCGTAAAACAAAGGAGATACATTATTGTACGGCATAATCTCTATTGCAATTTTTTTAACTTTTAAGCATCGCTTATTTTAAGTTTGAGTAACGTTGGACAGAAGAAAAAAAAGTACTTTTAAACGCAATTTGTTATGCGCACTATTTATTCAAAATAAATAAATAAAGACTTTACCAGCATCATGTAATGCGAAAAAAAATACTTTTACACTGCGAAAACTCATCGCAATTTCTTTTTGAGATATTAATTATTTTGTAGCTTGTTTTCGTATTTTTTTCTCTTTTCATTTTGGCAAATTTAGTACTTCATTCTAAAAAAAGTAAAGGAAAATTAGCTAGAAAATAGAAGATTATTACATCTTTTATTTGGTATTTTTCCATAATAACTGAAAAAAATTGTAAGTGTGGCTCGATCCCGCTCTACAGGAAAAAGTAAGACTCGATCCGCCCCGGTTCTGAAAGTGTAAAGACCTGACCCAGATCCGTGACTTAAAAATGGCGCGGCCCGATCTCGATCCAATCCTTTTTCCGTGCGGGCATCCTTTTAAGACCCTTTACTGAGCTCAAGGGGGGAGGGGCGATGGCCCCATCGCCCCCCCCCTTAGATCCGCCATTGATATGCAGTTATGCGTTATCTGACTAAGTGAGGCCGGCTGTACTTCGGAATAACGTATCGAAAGTAAGCAACCTGAAAATATACATCCCTCGTATATACTTTGCAAATTATATAAATCCTGGGAAATTTACAAAGTCCAAATATATTCCACCTCTCTTTCAATTTTCCTCTCTATTTCATAAAAGTTGTATCTAAAAGCTTCCCTTAAAATTATTAGAATGTTTTGCCTGCTAAAGGGGGACTTACTTTCGGTACTTTATGGTATTTGACTTTAAAACTTATTTTTACTTTCTGAACACAAAATACTTTAATTTAAATAATTTCAAAATTTAATCCTCATATTTTTAATGCTTTTATTTTAATTCATATGTGTGAAGTCACACTTTTTACCCCTCACACAAACTGTCACAATTTTGACAATTTAAAAAAAAATCCATCTCTCACAACCCAATCTCTGTTTTAAAAAGGATGAAGCAACAATCTTTTATAATGTTCTCTTCTTTTTATTTTTTTTTTCTTTCAGTCGCCAAAAAGAGTGTAAAAGTGCCAAAAAAAACCTTTTTCCAAATGGTTTTACTCAAAGGAATTTCCGGTATTCTACTATTGGTTAAATGATAAAGATGCAAAGAAGTGGGTTTGAAGAAGGCGGAGTAACATAAATCAAATTGTACAGCTAATAGATAGATAAGTAACGCCACCTGATGTCGTTAAAATGGCGGATCTCATTCTGATAAACATCCTTAATGTGTCCATCAGATTTACTTTTTATGAAAAAAAAAAAAAAAAAAAATGTAAATCCTTTTAAATATGGAGTATATTTTTGTTACATATACAGTAAAACCCCAATAATTTGGATTAATTGGGACCGGATCCCGATCCAATCTACATTATCGAAAATCCGGAGAATTAGAAAGAAATGAAATAAAACATACTTACAGAAAATCACCTTCTCAAAGAATTTATTTGTGGTGGCTGTGAATATAAATCAAATTTTAATTAATTGAGTAAAATTAAATCACCATGGCCTCTTATACATCTCTTCAAAAATCACCTCAGCAAATTTCATGTTTTTACTTTTAAAAATGGACTGAAACTTTTTCAGAGATTTTCGAGCTGTTGAAGGTCGAAAAATATTTTTTCAAATACACCCTTAAAAAATTAAAGCACAATTTAATATTTGATGAGTGAAAAACACATGCAGAGGTCCTAAAGATCTCTCTTTAAAAAATCAAGAATTTTAAATAAATCATGCTTTAAAAGAGAATTTTATTATTTTTTTAAATGCTAACAATCAAAAGGATAATGCAATGCACAGCACTGTGATAAAATATGATATCGAAAAGGGAAGAGGAATCCAAAATTGCCGAAAAGTTGATAACATAGTACATTTACAGTCCTTAAACTGTCGTTTTAAATTCACATATAGATTTCATGTTCTTTAAATGAAGATTTCTCCCTTTTGCAAAATATTTGGCACTTTTACTCAATGTCACAAATATTTCTGATACAACTTATTTGCTCATTCAGGGTTCCCAGTAAAACATAACTGGCAAATTCCTATACTAAATCCATATGGCATACAATGAAATTTGCTACTTATTTTCACAATCCTTTGTCAAAACTACAATTTTCTTCTGGATGATGGCTCTTAAATTTCTAGATTTTTTTTTTCCTCGTTACTATTTGAGGAATTTTGTGTCATTTTTAATTTTTTTCTCAAAGCCTTTTCCATGACTCTTTAGAAAATATTTCTAAATTCCCTAAATTTTTCTATATATTTGGAAATTCCCAGATTTTCCATGATGCTGAAAACTCTGCGATTAAAAAACAGTTTTTTAAACCATTTACAAAGCAAAATAATAATTTCTTTAAAAATAAAATAAAACAGATTCATCCCCAAAGCTAATTTCTATGAAATATATTATTATATCCTTTCTCACATAGTAAGCATTTTATGTTATAAATAAAACATTCATGAATTAATTCTTTATGCTTTTATATATTATGCTTAAAATATAGGCATCCTTTTTATTAACTTCTGTTATAAGAGTGTTTTTCTGTTCTTGTCAAGAGAACATTACTTGATACAAATGAAGTTTAATAAACAAGTTGTCAGAACAATAATTTTGGAATATTTCTTATGAATATAGCATAAAGAGTACAGATTTATACTTTTTACTCTCTAAATGTAATCTTTGTTATCAGATAACAGTGATAATTATTTAGATGATTATTGAAAATTTCAAAATAATTATTTAAAACTGATTTATACTCACTTATCATTTCTCAAATCCAGTGGCGTAGCTATGTTTTTTGGCGCCCAGGGCCAGCAAGAAATTTTGCGCCCCCACCCAATATAGATATATAACAATTTCTCTCAATTTGGCGCCCCTAGGCCTCGGCGCCCGGGGTGGACGCCCCCCTTGCCCCCCCCCCTTAGCTACGCCACTGCTCAAATCTAATTAATAAAAAATAAATAAATAAAAAGGAAGGAGATAAAAAATGGGAAATTTAAGATATAACTTTACTACACTAGTTTTTAATGTCTTAGTTAGTTGAAAGATTTTAATTGCGTCAAAATATTTTGATCATTATCAGTAGCGTAGCTATGTTTTTTGGCGCCCGGGGCCAGCACGAAATTTTGCACCCCCACCCCAATATAGATATATAACAATTTCTCTTAATTTGGCGCCCCCAGGCCTCGGCGCCCGGGGCGGACGCCCCCCCCTTAGCTACGCCCCTGATCATTAAAGTCGAAAATCTACAATAACAAAGCACGAAAAAAAATGATACAATAACATCGTTACTTTTTCACACTAACACAGAAAAAATAAAGTAAAAATAGAGGAGAAATGAAAAGAGGTTATTTATTTATTTATTCTTTATAGTCACACGAAAAATGCGAATAAATTCCAACTGAAGATATAACACGATACAACAGCAAAATTTACACGAAACACCAACACAGCAGTTTAGAAATTTCCTCGCTTAGCCACGCATGGCGAATTTGGAATCTTCCCTCGATCGGTTGAGCTCGGTTCCATATTTTTCATTTCATCTCAAAATGCATTTCTCGCCAAAATTTATCGCCAAAAGTGCACCGTTCGAGGGAAGATTCTGAATTCGCGATTGCGCCGGGTGTATTAACGAAATTAACAATATCTCAAGATATTATTGTCGTATGGGTAAAAACGAGGTATTAAAATATTCACAATTAAACAGGCTTTCATTTAATGTTTAAAAACAAAAATCGATTTTTTTTAATCAGTTTTGAGGTAAACTGATCCCTTAAAAACTTAAATTTACGTTTATGAATTTTTTGTAAAAAAAAAAAAAACTGTTTTTTACAGAAATTTTTAATCTAAACGCAAATCCGATTTAATTTATGAATGAAACCTCTTTTTTTAAAACTTACATAATTTATGTTCCTTTAATACTTAATTCATGATAAATATGTTTAAAAATACATTAAAATTAAAAAAAAAGTTTAGTCATCTTTTGTATAAGTGCAAATATAACATCAATAAAAAGAAATCTTCATTTATTCTGATATTACGGAGGAAAGGAAAGCAGACGATAAAAAAAGAAAATATATAGTATTTTTATATGTATGTATTTTTATATATTATATATTATATATAATCATTTGTTAATGAGATAAAATTCTCATTAACAAATGATTTTTGCACTTTAGATGAATTACGGAAACAGTGTTTTGATTTGTAATAAAAAATAGTTTTAAATGTAATCTGTCATATCTTATTTGTGCAAACAATAAATTTGTTGAGGTTGAACTTGCGAGATAAATATATTTACAGAAAATTGGAAAATTGAAAATTTGGATATCTGGTAATAACTTGTATTTCAGCATTACTGTATTAATGTTTTATTACTCTTTCGAAGATATGCATTACTTGAATTATCTAATCGTAAAAACATTTAATAAATTTCACCCGAAAATTATTTTGTATTATTTATACAGAAAAGGATAAATTTTCATTTAAAACGGTATAAAATAAAATAAAAATAAAAAAGCGATAAAAAGGAAACATCATTATTTCAGAATTGTGCTTAAAGTAAAAAATGTATATAACAATTAAGAAAAAAAGTTCCCGGCAAAAATTAGTTTTGCGATTTTGTCAATAAAAATATAAGTTTAAAAATTGCAGCGAAAAATAAATTTTCATGAAAAAATTAAAAAATGTAAATGTAATTTATTAAGAAAATATCAAAAGCTGTAGCAATTTTTCTAGTAGTAAACGTACTTAAAATTTGTAACGCGTAAAAAATATAAAGCCGAGGCGGGACTCGATCCCACAACCTATCGAACTATAAGCCCACGTGCCAGCACGAAGCCATTCGGAAGTTGTACTAATAGATATTTGAAGTACACGCTGAACTTTAACCTCCAATTTCTCAAAAACCAAGGCCAATTTGAAGGAACCCTTTCACCAGAATAATTAGTGGTATGACCCCTACAACATACTTTGAAATCATCAAAATCTGTGCGCACCATGTTTGGTGGGCTTCTTGTTAGTTACAGGTATATTTATCTTTGACAAACACACACACAAAAAATTCCTACATGCTTATGAAAATCTTTCACTAGCAATATGGAAATTTCTTTCATTTTGTTTATTTTCCTGGAACGCCGCGGAGCCCCTGAAAAGTTCAGGCGGAGCCCCATATGCTCACTTTGGGAACACTTTGGGAACCTCTGTACTAAACTATTCATTCTGTACAATCTGTAATGCAAAGAATATTTATTATTAATTTACAAGACCACACAAAAGTAATTCACTACATAACGGTATACGGGGAAACATGGTTTGGGGCATGTTTTAATTGTTCTTAATTGTTTCACATTTTATGAAATTGAAATATGTTGCTGAGGTTTAGTGCAAGCTACTTCCTGTATGACAGAAAGCAGATAGTGTTTACTTGATCACACAAAAGATTTTGACTACTATACTGTATCCGAAATCCTGTATACTATAACAGTAAGATCTGAATATATTTAAAAAACACCATACTACGATGCTGCATTTCACGTGCAATTTCAAACTTGTTATGGTTTTACTCTGCTCATGAACATAACCTACACGAGACCATTTTGTTTTATAAATTATATTTTTGAGCATTTATTTTAATATGAGTAAATAAATGTATGCATTTCATAGTTATCTCATCGTTATTCCCAACAAAGATAATTATAAACACAAACAGCACAAAGACAATGTCTGGTCTTTTCCTGTTTTCGAAACTTTTCATTAATTTTTCTGAACCGAATCCTGTAAAAATGCACGACTGTTGATTGCAATGCCCACACTCTTTTAAATGGGTTTTTTAAATTGATGCTGTGAATTCACCCAGCATATCAAGCCATGAAATTAGACACCGACTTCAGATATCCTATGCAAAGTACAGTATAGATACAGACACAGGCAATAACAAAAGTGGTATTGAAAAATGATTATTATAAAAGGAATGTATCATACGAATTGAATAATTCCAACTGAGCGAAAAATTGCCCAAGCGTGGAATCAAACCCAGATACTTGGCTTACAAGGGAAATGCTTTACATGTTAAGCTACCTGGGCGACAGCCGGCTAGGATTTGCAGCTTATTCTGCCGAGCTGTCTAAATGACAGATCAGATGTTATGACCAATAAGGTTATCTGAGCGAAAAATCGTAGCCGGCTGTCTCCCAGTTAGCTTAACAGGAAAGCATTGGTCTTGTATGCCAAATATCTGGGTTCAATTCCTAGCCTGGGTTATTTTTCGCTCAGTTGGAAATATTCAATTCGTACAATATCTTTAGATTTGAATATGAAATTTTTATATCTCTCTGATCAGCATCCTTAAAACAACAGCAATAAAAATAAATAAAAAGGGGGAGTAGTAAACGTGGTTCAATCCAATCACGCCACTTCAAATGGCAAGATGCAAAATTAGTCTTTATAATACTTTTTATATGAATTTAAAATAGCTCCTGCTCTTGGGTGAAGGGATCATTAAAATTGACATTACATTCCTTTCTCATTTTCTACGCAGTCTTTTGAGGAAAGAGATAAACACGTGCTATAAGCTACTAGATTTTTTCTTCTTTTGCTTTTCCAAAAAATACAAGCAAATTAAAATAGCTCTTTCATTTATTATAATCTGAGACAAAAAAACCTTCATAATATTTAAATATGAGTACAAAATAATTCCTGCTCTTGGGGGATAACATTAAAATACATATTACATTCAACATTATTTTCTATAAAATAATTCGATGAAGGGGATAAATACGTGGTATAAATTATTTGTTTCTTTTTTTTTGTTTTTTGACTTTATGAAAAATACAAGCACATTAAAATAGCTGTTTCATACATTAAAATCTGAGTAAGAAAAACTTTGTCTAACATTTTCAAGGCTGAAAATGTTTTCATGAATCTAGCGAGATTTACATTCAAATTTGAATCCGAAAATTTAAGCTCTCGCTGATTAACATCCTTAAAACAACAAGAAACAAAATAAAGGGAAGATGAGGGGGGGAGGTGATTAAATCATTCTGCTTCATTTCCTTTGAAATCTTTCGGGGCATAGTTGTACACTTTCAATAATGTGTTTTAATGTGATATCTTTATTATTATTTTTTTTTAGACTTCGAAAAGGCTTAGTCCATAAAAAGACTTTTAGAAAAATGTTCGTGAATCAGAGTACAGTCAAATGAAATTATAGTAATTCACCATTCAAATTAACTAGAGCTATTTTCGCTGCAATGCTACAGATTTATTGTAAACTGTTGGGTGACTTAATTTTCATCAGTCAACAACGAGCTCTTTAAAATAGTTGTATACATAATAAAAAACCTTTTTCATATGTTTTCTAATATCAAGATTGATTGCCATAATTAAAAGAAAGCAAAATGTATAGAAAAAGGAAAAAACAGCGTAATCGAATAAATGCTAAGGTAATAGTGATGAATAGATCACATGGCTGTTACCATAGTTACTAACCTAAGATAAGGGCCAAGGTGAGATCAACGGGAAGGGAAAATTTGTCCTTGAAAAGCCAATTTTTCCTGATGCTAACATAGTTGGTTAAAACAGTAGACGTGCTAAGGCTGAAAAAAAATACAAAATTGTTCTATTTATGAACCAGTGTCTGCTTATCCACCCTCAAATCAGCTCGAGAACATCTGAGTGAAGTTTTTCTCAAACAAATTACGATAGAAAATTGCAGCTCTTAGTTTTGGGCATATTTACAAATTATAAAGTACAATATAGCAAGATTTTACTTCAGTAAATTTTGTCATGTTTTATGCAAAACAATTGTAAGGAGGAGGCATGTGTCCCGGGAAACAAAACGGAATAGAAAGGAGTCACCAAATGAAGATTTTGTCTGTGTTGTATGGATATTCAAGTGTTGCTTGAGATTACCTCTTTGTGAAAATCCTTTAGAACATACTTCACAAACAAACGGTTTTTCATTTGTATGAGTGCGCAAGCGTATTTTCAAAATGCCTTTTCGTGAAAATCTTTTGGAACACATTTCACAAGCAAAAGGTTTTTCCTTTGTATGGGTAAGCAAGTGATTTTTAAGAGTACCATTTTCTGAAAATCCTTTGGAGCATATTTCACAAACAAAAGGTTTTTCCTTTGTGTGGGCACGCAAATGTACTTTTAGATGACCACTTTCTGAAAATCCTTTGGCACATATTTCACAAACAAAAAGTTTTTCTTTCGCATGAACGCGCAAGTGTCTTTTGAGAACACTACTTGTTGAAAATCCTTTTGAACATACATCACAAATAAAAGCAGTTTCGGTTGTATGGATGCGCATGTGTACTTTCAGAGTACCACTTCGTGTAAATACTTTAGCGCATATTTTACATACAAAAGGTTTATCGTTTGTATGGGTTCGCAAGTGTACTTTGAAAGTGTCTCTTCGTGAAAATCCTTTTGTACATATTTCACAAAAAAGGGTTTATCGTTTGTGTGGGTACGCAAGTGTACCTTCAAAGTGTCAGTTCTAGAAAATCCCCTGGAACATGTTTCACAAATAAAAGGTTTTTCGTTTGCATGCATATCGAAGTAATGTTTAGATTATAACTTTTTGAAAATTCTTTGAAACATATTTCTTACAAAAAAGTTTTATCTGTTTCTCTAGAGTGAGTCTGAGGCACTGACACTTTCTTTAGAGAAAATAATTATTTTCATAAAACACAGAAGTAACATATGAGCATAAAACAACACTTGACTGAACATATCAAGAAAATATCTAAATACTTTAATAGGAAACTTGTCAGCTATCCACCTTTCAATCTAAAATATTTAAAAAAGTCTTTTTTATCTGCAGATATAAAAATATCATAAATTTCAATTTTAAAAGAATTTAATAATTTAATCAGCTAAAAAATTAATATAAGAAAATCTGTAGAAATTTTTATTTACCTGTTAACCTTTAAGAAGACGGATGGTTTCTAGTTTTAAATTTTTTTAAATCTAGGTATATAAAGCAATTTTCCTGCAGGCCAATACATTTTAAAATATCAAATACCATCTTTAAATGATATTCTGGATTAATAGAAAATGAAGTAGAAGTATAAAAGTAATAAACATAAAATTAAAAACTTTAAATAGATATAGTGTAACAATATACTATAAAAATGTGGTTAATTGATAGCTATTCGAAGCGAAATAAATAAATTCAAAATATCCAAAAAACTTTCCATCACTTTTGAAAGTCATTGGGCTGCAGGCCTTTTTCAACAATTATAGATGCTTTTACAGATATGGTTATATCTTTACATATGTGCTTTGACGGGAAACAGCAATCATTTGGTGGCATAGTATTGTACTCCAGTGCTTGCCTGTAAGTAAAAATAATGAAAAATAGTGTGAAATAGTGAAAATTTAAAAACTAATTTCATGTCGAAGAATTTCGAATAAGGTATATATTTTACGATATTTTTTAACAATGAAAAAAATTGAGGCAACAGCAATAAACACCTCTCTCTAGCTACACTAAAAAAATAATCAGAAAATGCTCAATACTTTGTATATTAAGAAAAATTTTATCAGCATCACTATTACTAATTGTTTAGTAGATAATATTCAAAAGGTGATATGAGGTCATCTATCATTAATAAGGAATCACTTACAAACGACTCATGCGTTTTGAAATAAATTGGTGACACACAAATCTGCACTTCAGACTCACATTTTGTCGTTAAATACTTACAGGAATAATGTTTTTCTTTGCACTGCAGATATAATCAGTGAATGACAGCTCAAATAAACATGAAACTATATTTTTAAATGCAGACAAAACCATTTTGAAACCAGCTTCTACATAAAAGAGTGCGAAATGCTTTTAGGATGAAAAGTTAAAAACTAAAAAACTAAATTGGCAGAACAGACTATTTTAATAGAAGTCATATTAGTATTTATGATTGAAAAAATGAAAAGACATTGAAAAAGAAAAAAATTAAATGAAATGATTTTAGAATAGATTTTTAAAGAGAAGTAAATATTATTACAGTAAACTACCTCAAATCTATGGAGCTTCAAATTTAAAGGTAGATTATTGATTATTTTAATTTTAAGTAGTTTTAGAAAATAAAAATATGATATGCTTGAAAAAAAATTGCCTATTTTTTTCTTCACGTGGCATATGCCCCACCACATAATAAAAGATGATAAAAAATGACGTTTGGAAAAATAACTATGCCTTTTTTATTAAAAAGATTATAAATTGTTTAAAAGAAATTCGATTTAAGAAACTTTGATTTATAATTTCGGGTACTTAGGTTTTTTTTTTTTTTTTTTTTTTTTTTTTTTTTTTACAAGAAGAGAAGTAAAACTGTGGCATCTATTCCAACTTTATCCGAGGTCCTTATATGTCTTATAACAGATTCCAATAACCTTCCATGTATCCCTATGTAAGACAATAAAAAATGAAGTAGGAAAATATGAAGAAAGTTAGACTGCAGGTATATATAAAATCAGTCGCATAAATAGAAAAAATGAAAGAATAAGAAGATAATAGAAGAAAGAAGAAAAGAACATGTTACAGACATAAAATTTTATTTAAAAAACTACAGCTCTGGTGAAATAACCTTGTAACCCCCTAAAGATAGATACTTTGCAAATAAATAAAACTGAAAACTATGCATAATGGTTTAATACGAGAATGTATTGAGATTCATATTACAAAAACTAAAACATGTAACGATATGACACACGCACTTACAGGCTCTCAGTGGATGAAATGCTTAAAGTGAAAAAAAATGAAAAAAAGGAATCATCTGATCTTGAAGCAAAATAAATAGAGAAACAAAAAGTATTTTCAATCGACCAACTGAAGATGTTCAAGAAGGAACGATAAAGTTATTGGGGTGAATTTTTAATTCAGTTTTTAACCCTCTTATGGTCTTGTGAATTGATAAAATTGTAATAATATTTTTTTCCTGGATTTTGTTTAAATGCTAAAAAAATGTTTCTTTCAACATTATATATAAAAAAACTTAATTACAAATATGAATGTAATCCTCGAGAGTATTAATCAGTCTTCAATGCATTGAAAAATATTAAATATATAGAATTATACTATGTTAAATATTGCTTTTATATAGACTTATATTATGTTAAATATTGCTTTTATTTGATTGAAATCTCGAGCTTAGTAAATGGAATATTACATGCCAAACATTAGAAAGTTAAATATCACATTTAGTATGTATTCCTTTAATGTTCCATCTCTACGTATTTAGTTAGAACCTATGTATGTCACATTGAATATGATTGCTTTTTAAAATAGGAATTAATGCCTTGGTAATTGGTATTAAAAAAAAGAAAATCATGATTATAGGCATTATGATCTTAAATGTTAATCTGACTACAGCACAGTAATTTAAAATTAATTAAGACTGCCAATCTCTCAGCTTCGGAACTCCCCCACCCCTCCACACAAGTTCTAAATCTTTGAAGATGGGATGCATTTGTATATTTAAAATATCTCCACAAGAAATTAATGTTTTCGTTTGCCCTTTTGTTTGTACTCACCTTAACTAATATATGTTTTTACTTACCCATCATACGTAGTATAGGGTGAGTCTTGCGATCGTTTTGAAAATCGAAATTTTTTTTACGGATTTACACGTTTTCGACACTGGAGATTTCGAAAAACATATATTTAGAAAAAAAAAATCTTGCCGTGCGTCCGTCCGTCTGTCTGTAAACGCTCTATGTCCCGAACGAATTGAGATAGAGACTTGTAATTTTGTATGTACTTAGTATGTAAGAATGGGACGAAGCCAATTTAATATCAGTAACCTCAATTATCCGGAACTATATTTTTCGGACTCTCGAAAAATTTGTTCTGATGAAAAGTATATAAAAATTTTCGAATTTTTTTATTTTAAGGAGTGATCGTAAAAGGCAATAAAATAACACAAATTTTGCATAAAGAACGAAGTTGATCGAATTATTAGTTGCCGAGATATCTGTAATCCTATTTTCTACATTCTTCGATTTTTCATGATCATGTATTTCATTCAAATTTCAATTCAAAAATATATTTTAATTGGAAATGAGACGCTTAATCCGACGCAATAAATTGTTAGTTAATAAGATTATTATTTTTGGAGTTATAAGGATGTTTCTTTTTCGTATTTCAGTATTACTTGAGTAGTTAGGCGTGTTGTATAATTTATCAAAAGAGATTCATCAGCAACTCATTAATACAGCATTACTATGCACAATAAAAATATAAATACACGTTTAAATTTTGTTTTGGAATTGCAATCCATTTTATAAATAGTTTTCAAATGTATTATTTTCATATATTATATATGCCTATATATTATGGGTAAGTATTACGGTGGCCCCCAACGACTAGTTTACTTAGTTTTCAAAAAATTTCTGAAATTTATGCTTAATTTAATATTTTGTGTGTCAAAAGCTGATGAAATGAGAATTAAATTTTAATACTTCATATTAAATTCGATATATAGTTTAGAATTCTTTTGAGAACTAAATAAAAATGAGGTGTTTTTTTTAATAATTTATATCAAAATAAAAAGTAACATCAAATTAAATTGCTTAAATGACAATAGATGCAGCTTCAAATAAACTGTTTTCCAAAACATTATGTGTAACATAATCTCTATTTATTATGATTTAAATAGCAGTTTTGTATTTGTCAAACAAAAATTACTTTTTTACTCCTATAATTGATTTATAAGTCATTGAAAAATAAATACACCTCTGTCACTGCATTTCCATTTAGTAGAATACAAAAGAATAGCTAGAAAGTATTATTAAACTTCATTGACAAAAACAATTTCTGAAAAATTAATCTGTTGTCATACATATCAAATTTTATGTTTTTTTGTTGGGCGATTGATTAATGCAAAAAAAAAAAAAAAATCTATAAAAATTTAGTGATAGGAAAAAAGCGTAAAGGTTGTCAGGTGGTATCATTTTTACTTAGATCATCGCATGTTTAAAATTTCAAGCAATTTCTTTAAATTCAAAGGTAAGTGTATTTCTCCTTTATACTTTTTTATTCAATTGTTTAAAATATAGCTTTAAGGATAATGTTTTCTTAGCATATTTATAAAAATAGATCAATTTTATATGAAAAAAATATTTTTTTCCATACAATCATTGAAGATAAAAATTTATTTTATTAAATTTAATTTCTCATTTCAATAAATACAGTCGAGTCTCTCTATAACGAAACTCCATATATCGATTTTCTCTATATAACGAATTTTTAGCAGAAACGGTCCCCTTTTCGCCTGATTACATTAAAAACAGTCTCTATATAGCGAAATATTTATCTCCATATAACGAATTTTTTCATAAATTGGTCATAAAAACAGTTTTAAAAAGCTTCAAAATCATATGGAATCAATTTTCCATTACTTATTTTTGATTTATCGTCAGTGCTGAGTTTTACTATTATTATTATTATTATTATTATTATTATTTCTCTCCTTGTTCTTTAAATCCAATGAATTCATCCCACCTCCCACACACCTTTCCACATCTTTTGCAAAACAGTGTCATTTGGATTGATACACATGTAAGAGAGGAATCAATGAGAGGCACATTTCAAATGGAGGGAAATGTTAACTACAATTTTTCATTCCTTGGTAAAATTTGAGCATTTTTTGCAAGCGTAACAATTTTAAAATCAAAACAACAAAAAATCACAGATTTCTTCGTCTGAAATTAACGCAAGTCTTCCTTATTTGATTTTCATTAAGCTTTCAAATAAATGTCTGTTCTCTTTCTTGAAACAGCTTAAATAATTAAGAAATAAAATGTTAGGTTTATATTTACTTTTAAACACTGCAAATTCTTAATTCAAAAGATCAAAAATAATATTTGTTCAAATTTCACACATTAGATACGATTTTTAACATCATTCTCTATACATCGAATTTCTCTATATAACGAATTTTTTACTGGAACGGTGGATTTCTTTACATAGAGACTCGACTGTAATTTCATTTTACTTAATAAGTGTAACGAAAAAGTAAAAACAAATATTGACACGTTTCGATTCCATCATACAGGAACCATAATCATAATAAAAATATGAATCGTTTCACGGTCAATACAAACAGCTCGCGACAATGAGATGTAACTTAAAAACCACGTGCACTATTCAGTGGCGCAGCCAGAATTTGATTCTAGGGGGGGGGGGGGGGTTGAGTTTCTGATAAAGGTGATTGACGGTTATTTGAATCGCCGGTTAATAGAATCAGTACTTATTAGAATATTCACTGTATAATACTTAAACTCAAAGATTATCTGTGTGGCAAGAAATCAACATTTTTATTGCATAATATGTATCAGAAAAGTGCTTTTGTTCAAATAACCAATTTTTACTTAACAAATCCATGTAATATGCACTTTCACAATTTTAAGTAGAATTTTCGCCAATTAATTAAATCATTTTATTAAACGAAATCTGATTCAATAAAGCGGCGGATTCTGAAATGAGCAAAATATTTAAATATTAAGTTTGGTTTTGATTCATCTAAGCGGCAATTATAGTCATCTTTCTTAGCTCTGGGAGGGGTTTTAACCCCAAAACCACCCCCTTGGCTGCGCCACTGGCACTATTGTAAAAATAATATATTAAAAATATATCATGATCTAAAATCAATTTCGAACTTGGATCATCCTATTTCAAGCTTTCACGAGGAATTTATTCGTAAACTCTAACCATAACTTAGGAATAATAAAAGAAAAGTTATCATTGCAAAAAAAAGAAAAAAAAAAAGTTTTATGCGTATAAATTTCAATGGGCTGTCTTATAATGGATTTATGACAACAATTTGATATGAAACATAATTTGCTTTCATTAAACAGAATTTTATCTCCCCATCTAAATATAATCTAGATAAAGCAGTGTTAGTAGGACCAAATTTCACTGGTAACATTGCTAGTAACACTGCTTTACTTGCTTTATATTAGTATGACCAAATTTCACTGGTAACACTGCTTTATCTGCTTTATGTTAGTATGACCAAATTTCACTGGTAACACTGCTAGTGACACTGCTTTATCTAGATTATATTTAAATGAGGAGATAAAAATTCTGTTTAATGAAAGCAAATTATGTTTTACATCAAATTGTTGTCGTAAATCCATTATAAGGGAGTCTATTGAAATTTATACACGTAAAAATTTTGTTTGCAATGATAAATTTTCTTTCAATATTCATAAGTTATGGTTAGAGTTTATAAATAAATTCCTCGTGAGAGCTTGAATGGAATGAACCAAGTTGATAATTAATTTTGATCATGGACTATTTTTAATTTATTATTTTTACAATAGTGCGTTTTAAATTACATCTCATTGTTTCGAGCTTTTTGTATTGACCATGAAACGATTCGTATATATATATATATTTTTTTTAAATTATGATTATGGTTCTTATATAATGGAATCGAAACATGTCAATATTTGTTTTTAATTTTTCGTTACACCTATCAAGTAAAATAAAATTATTAATTGAAATGTTTATATATAAAAGGTGTATATCTTAATATCTTGCGATTTAAATATCTGAAAGATTTAATAACTTTTTATGTTAATTTAATTTCTGCTGAATTTTTTCTGTTTTGCACCAAAACAAGCATTAAAAGATTGTTTTTAAAATTAAACTTTTCGATGCTGTGGATAATTTATAGAGATTATAAGGGAGACTAGATATAATGTGACATTTTTAATTTTTATTCTTGTTCAAAAAGTATCATATTGAGAGATGAATATTTCAGCTATTCTGGTAAAATTTTGTTTAACCAAAATCATCATACATATTTTAAAACTTCAAACATGGTCTATCGAGCCCTGTTCTGGGTTGAATGGAACATTATAGGGATAAGTGCAGAATGATTCACACACACAAAAAAAAAAAAGCTTTTAGTCCATGTATTTATATATATTTAAAATTCAAACAATGTAATATAAATTTTGACGCCACTCTAAATCACTGTGCAAAATTTCCAGACACCAGGTCATAATTTACAATCAGAAATTTGAGACTTTCAACCAGAAGATAGTATACGAATACATGCCATGGCTTTCGGATATAGAAGTAACATTTTACTAACTCTCCTGCAAAATGTGTAATTATCGCATCCTGCAAAATCGCAGTTTTATTTATTTATAGTAAAGAACTTTTCTGAGGTTCTTTAAACTTTATTTTAATTTATGATAGTCTAAAAATTCTATCTTTGTTTCCATACTAAAATTTTTTAAACTACTTACCTCATTACACATTTATTAAATTTGTTCGATATTTTTTCTATAGTTTCCTGTTAATTTTTTTTTCTTTTAGAATGCTTACCTACTTTTTAATTTTTCTATTTTGTTTAATTTCTATGAATTCCTCCTCACTTTATTTATAAAACTTGCATTTATTTAATGAAAAACTCACCACCATGGATAAGTTTCATTTGACGAATTTACAAGTTGCAAATTTCATAGTTTTTTAAAATCATATTTATATTACATTTTTATCTTACTTTATAAGTCCATCTTTCTAAAACTTTATTTAAATTAGCAAGTTACTTTTGTAGGTAAAAATTATAATTTTGTAAGTATATTTAATATCATGTAGGTTTGTTTATTATGCTAATACTCAAATTTGCATAGATCTTTGTAATGCATGGATAAATGTGAAATCTTTATGATTGACTCATGATTTATGTTCTGACTCCTGTCTGACAAACTTTGAAATAATAGTGTTTTTTGTGAGTTTCAGTTGAGGATTCTACAAAGCACTTGAGTATCAAAATAAGCTGTAAGTTCATTCCTAAGCACTTTTTTTACTTCTGAAAATGCAGCTAATTTTGTATGATGTTGCATTCCAATGTAAAAAATTCTTTACTAATTAGAATTCCTAAGACTAAAATATTTAAATATCTATGAAATTATTAAAACTTATTTAAATAAGACTTTTAAATACAAAAGCAATTATACGTCTAACTTATTTCCTAATAACGATAAAAAACACTGAAAATATTCTTCATAATACTTAATTCATTATCTTTTCTAAAAACAAGTAGCTGAATTCTTAACAATAAAATTAAAAACCAGTTAAAATGCTAATTTACTGATGACCACTGTTCACATGTCACATTGGCTTTGAGAAAATAAGGATAATGTTTCTAGATTTAATGTCATTTTGATTTTATTTAAACCATGTAGTGATTGTACCTTGGGGTATTTCGATCGGTATAAAAAATGTATGGTTTGTAATAATTCACATAAAAAAGTAATTTTGTTACTTATTTTACAAAAAATTCCACAAAACAGAGCAAAGAAAAAACTCAAATTTAGATACTTTTTTTATGATGATTCAACTGATGATATGAATTGCAAATATGAATTTGGTAACTCCCAATAAATCTTTTTCTTTCCATATGATGCAATGTTCTAAAGAATTCATGTTCCGGTGTATTTTTCTAGGTTTTGAACCAATTTTAAAAGGTGCATTTATGTATTTTACTTTTTTGTTAATCATGGATAACATAACAGCTATACTTTGATTCTTACAACAGAGAAATGCCGAGCAGTTGAAATTATTTTGTTTACCATTCCCACCCTATTGTCTTTGGGAACACCCTATTGTTTATAGAAAACATACTACAGTTTTCTACTAATGAATGGATGATGTCACATTCTAGACAGTTAATCACAATATATGTTGTAGTAGAAGTTGTTGGAAATGCATTTAAAAAAACTTTCGCACCATCGAATATCATTAAAGGTTTTGAAGTAACAGGCATTCATTCAATGAATAAAAATGTATTCAGTGAAGATGAACTTTTAATAAAATGTAACTCATAGCCATTTCATTCAACTGAAATGTTGAATGAAACAGCTGAATTTACAGCAGCAAATGTATCATCAATATAACCAGTGTTGAATTCAGACACTTTTGTCCAGGAGGGATTTCCATGGCTTCGGAAAGAAGGGGGGGGGAGGGCATTACACTTTTTTACCATTGAAAACACAAAATATCAAGTCTTCTGGGAAGGGGACATCACATTGTTCCAAGAAATAAAGTCCTCTGATCACCCTCTGAAATCAACACTGTGCATAATAACAAGTTAATCTTCACATTTTCAAAATCTCATATCCCCAGTATTGATTAGGTCATTTTTTATAGCAGCAACTTGTAAAAACAATGTCCATAGGTCAGTCCATAGCTAAGGAGGCGCTATGGGCGGCTCAGCCCCCCCCCCCCCCTCCGTGGAATAGATATCAAGGTCACTCAATGAATTTCTGTTCCAAAAATCCAAGTGAAAGCCTGTTCAAAAATCTAATTTAATTTTGAGACCCTTTTATAGTTTTGCAGAATTACTAAATTGTATCTAAAATAAGTAGTTCAACACTCTCGCATCCTATTTGTACCTAACACGATGTTTAATTTTGTACCAATTACCGGGCAAGTCTTCATCAACCTTCAACTCGCGGTTCAACTCACAGTTGAGAAACCTGAGGTTAGCATATCTAACCGTCGGTTAATATTTGAAATTCATCGCTAACTTCAGACCCGAGGTAAGTCAACCTCGGGTTAGTGAAATTCAGTTTGAAATGTGCATACCTGATTGGCCAAACGAATCACATGACCTAGGAGTTGTCGCTATGAGTTCTGTCCTAGCTTACTACCATCTTTATCTGGTGTTTTTTTTTTTCTCCCCAAGAACTAAATTAAAGGAAGTATTGAAAATGCATACTTATCATGTTTAATTTTTAAATAAAAAATTCTTATAAATAAATTTCAAATGGGGGTTTTCGTTTACAAAACAAAATTTTGTGTTGCAAGTGATATTCTTAGATAAAATTTATTTTATTAAATATATATTTTTTCTTCAATGTAAATTTAACAGAAAGTTATCTGATCAAACTAGTATTAAATATAATAAAAGTAAATAATAAAATAATACATTTATTTATTATAACCAGAAGTAATTATTTCAAACTTACCAAACATATAATTAACAAAAAAATATATTTATCTATTATTAACTGACCACATGTACGCAATTTGGTAGAAATTTCGTACTTTAAACATATGTAAAAAGTAATGCGGTACAACAGAAATAAAAAATTCTTTTTTTTTTCCTTATTATTTATTTAAAGAGAGATAGAGAATTTTGATCCATATAATTACATTGAGATTAACATATTTCTATTTAGAATCTTTAGAGGGCGCCACCAAACAAAATCAGTAAAATTGAAAGCTTCGTTTTCGACACACAAATTTATGTAATTTTGTGTTCGTAGAGCAAAATTATATAAGAAAAAGGGAGAAATTTAGGTGACACATTCTGTTATAATAGAAACTTTCATAATAAACACTTCGCCTTATCAATAAATCATAAACAGCTTTGTTTTTGAAAAAGACGCATCAACGCTCTATTTAAAACGACGGCCATCTTTCTTTCTAGTAGGCATGCGCGGTTCACTAACCTGGGATTTCAGCTTGGTTGAGTTCGTCAACTCTAGGTTAGGAAATGCCTCGAATTTTGGCAGGCTGAGTTAACGGCGAATTGGATTTCGCTTTCAACCGAGAGTTCAGCTCAAAATGCGAGGTTCAGGTTGACGGAGAGTTACCGGGTAAGACACTCAAAATTCTTATCATCATATACTTTTCCTAGCATAAAATGAAGTTATTGCAACAATTTAATAAGAAACATAGTACCTACACTATGAATATGCATTAATTTATCTTTCTGTGTCAGAGAGAGAGAAAAAAATTTATGAGCCCCCCTATTGTTTACTTCTAGCTATGGCCCTGCTGTAGATGAAAAAGAAAATCTTGTATTTTAAAGAGTTTCTTCAGTAAAAGCTGAAATTGAAATTGCTTAGCAGGAAACTGGTAGCAAGAAAATCAAAGACCAACTCCAGAACATAATGGCAGTTTTGAATCTATTAATGATAAATTCATTTTATCTAGTACTAAAGATGATGACAATATTGATTATAATCATACCACAGATGTGTTAGAAATAAGAAAGTAGATTATTTTATCTGGGGCGGGAAGGAGGGGGGGGGAGCAGGCGAATATGCTTTTCTATGTATTTGAAGTTAACTGGCATATTTCCTAGAAAAAAGAAGTTTAGTTGGCACAAAATTAGTTATTATTAAAAAAAATATTGTATTAATTATTATACAAAATTATAAATAAGTTATATGTCTATTGGCTGAAATATTTAGTATGATCCATAGTATGTCCCAAGACACAAAAGGATGTTGTACCTTGAGACAGTTTGCCTTCCCTACTTTAAATGAGAGTCTTTCTTTATTTTCAAATTGGATGAGTTTCTAAAAATATATTACAGAGAAAAATGTTGGTGTATTGAAAAGCTGCCTTCAAACTTCAAATCGGATTATAATCATCAAAGTAAAAAATTAAAATGTGAAAACTGTCCCAAGGTACAACACTTTCCCCTATAGTTTTTGTGGGATCCTATTTCTTTTCTTACTTTTTAGCTTCAGGAAAAGATAGAGGTCTATAACTATAGATCACATTTTAGAAATTGCAGTGAGCTTGATCTTTAAGAGTATCTTCAGTTGAATAATATACTTTAACTTTATGTCATACTTAATGTATCTTTTAATACAGTACAATAATAATTAATTTTGCTATATAATAATTCAAACAGCATATTAAATATCTTCTAACCGAGTTCGAAAATAATTTACAACTGATGTTAATCACACTTTAAAATATCTTTATTCAAGAAATAATATTAATTAATTTTTTTGAAGAATGTGTGGTATTTTAATAATATCAAATACATTTCTAAAAATATCCATTTAAAGCTGAACATAACTACTGGGAAGTTACCAGACAGCATTTAAATTTTAAAATATGGCAAATAAAAATTTAAAATTTTATTCAATCAATTTTGCTTCAACTTATTTTCTTGAAAGGAAAAACTGTTGGTATTATTTAAAAAATGTTATTTATCCTTATTATGACTAAATGAATATTTAAAGAGATTTTTTAATTTAAACGCATACTATTATATATTGTAATACCCTGATGATAAGCACCCTTTTTCAGAAGCAAAAACAGGAAGATCTGTATTAGAGATTTTTAGAAAAGTTCATTAACATAATTCTTTTGTATAATTTTGTTACAAGTAAAAAAATGTTAAATATAGAGTTAAAATTCTTTTTCTTTATTACAGATTTCGAGTTAAAATATTTATTTAAGTTTTTTAATTTGAAAAAAAAAAACCTATTGGTAACTTAATGGTGAAAATAAATTAGCTATCTATGAGTGAATTAAATTTCTGTTTGTTCACAAAATTTCTGCTCCCCTCTCCCCCCCCCTCCCCATACTCTGACTTTTTCAATATTGGTACAAATAATATACAGAAGATATCTGCTGTTATACAAATACAAACAGAGCTAATACTATAGCTAATATGTGATTTTAGATAAGCAATTTTTTAATATGCAGATTAGCAAGAATAATAGTTTATCAATTCTTTTTAGAGAGCTGCTTATATATATTATTTGGCAAGAAATCTCACTTTCTTAACCTTCTGCTGTGTGCGTCATTATAAAAAGTACAACATTTACATTCTTTTTTCTTAAAAACAAAATTCACGCCTCCTTTAATGTGTGGTAACAAAATAAATCTAAGTGTCTATTGTGGTATAAAATAAATCTATTGTGGAATACTTTCATAAATTGTGAGCAGAGTAAACTTATATGAAATTTGTATGTTAAATTATTTGTAAAATTAAAACAAAACAGTAATAATTGAATGTTTTCCTCCTGTTGTACAATTTACAATGCACACCTGCTCATGTGATGAAAATTTGCGCGCCCATGAAAGATGAAATCCAAATTGAGATATTAAACTTTTAAAAAATGAGACAATATTCTTCACAGGAAGTAAGTTTTTTCAGCAATCCTCTGACAGTCTTGCAAAAGGGCAAAACTGTAATGTTGTTTTCTCAGCATTTTGTTTTAATTGCTAAAAAAATATGATTCTTTCAAAATTATAGAAAAGTCTTATTTACGAATATGAATGTTATTTTTGAGTGTGTTAATCATTGCACAATGTATTAAAAATCCAACTGAGTTATATCATTTTTATTATTGCTTGCATTGCAGCTTAGGGAACGTCTATAGACGGGGTGTCAGTGAGAGGGTTAAATCAGAATTATATGTGTCAAAGGATGACGCAATGCACTATTTGTAAAATGGCAAGAATATCCGTCATAATCCTAGAACTAGTGTGAAATCCTATTTTGGTGATGTTTTTCACACATACACCAAACATGAATTCGGCAACCAAGAAATTCTCCCAAATCACAATATATGTTTTTTGGCAGACCACTTGCTTCGTACATAATTCCAGTAAGAATTTATTTAGTTAAATAAAATTTCCATACAATAGTTTGAAGCAATAAACAAATTATGTCTAACAGAATATCAAATTGATGAAACTCCATTCATTAAGTCTTGAGATATTGTCGCTAATCCTGAAAAATAGTATTGAATTCTGTTAGTGGTCAAGGAGACAGAGGGTTAGAGTTATCCTCCAGACACTGATAATGTCTCCCGGAAGGTTTGAGACTTTATATTTACTGAATAAAAATCCAATTCCTGCCTTCGAAAACTGCAAAAATACTCTCTGAAAAAAAGTTTGAATTCAATATTAGTAAAAAAGCAGCATTGCAGTAATATGATTTACAGGAAAATGCAATCAGGAAAAACTTATATCAATGTCTAACAGAATATTAAATTTAATGAAATTCCATTCATTAGTTTTTGAGATATGATCACTAAAATCATATGAATCCTAAAAGACAGTATTGAATTTCAGGGGATGACCCAGGGTGGACATTCCCTCCCGTTCCGCACTTTCAAATATAATCTTCAAAAGATTTGAGATTTAATACTTAGAAGTCAAGCCAGTAAAAAATCTGAATTCAACACTGCTGAAAAAAAACATCATAGCAATACCACTTGTTGGGAGATTTACACTGAAATCTTAATAAGCAGGAACTTAAGCAAACGTCTAACTGGATATGAAGTCTGATGAAAATCCGTGCATTATACCTTGAGATAGAGCTATGGTAAAAATTGGATGAAAATGTCCTTTACATCAAAATCTAATCATCAACGACGTATATCAGCATCAAACTGTATCTGAAGTTTAATGAAAGTTAGTGTTTTTTTTTTTTTTTTTTTTTTTTTTTTTTTTTTTGCGCGATAGCAATTTTGTGAAATCATGAAAATTGCAGCATAGCAGTGCCACCTTACACTAGTAGTACTGGTATCTATATTTTGAGACCAAACTTTGCCATTAACTCAAGTGATGTAGCAGATTTAATCTTTTTACTCTCTTGGCCAAATTTGCCCTCATTGAACTGTACCCTTTACTTCTCAAGACACACAAATATCACAAAAACCCTTTTTCTCACTGTCTCCATCCAATAATTAAAGAAAAATACTTCTAAAAAACAGAACTTCTCACTCTGCATAACAAAAGTTAAAATTACTTCCTAGTATATTTATTCACAAAAAAAGCCGCAATATACAAAAGATCCACAAATACAAATTTCAACAACATCCATTTTTGCTGACAAAAAATCTCAGTAACTACTGTATGTCAAATCATCACTTAGCAAAATATACAATTAAACGCAAAACTCATGATACAAATGCTTTTTAAAAAGTCTAACCATCCAAAAGACAATAAACTTACCAAACTAATCACAATTTCAGATCAAGGCACAGTAGGTGTGAAAAATATTTAACCGTTTAAACGCCAATGTTCGCAAATGGGAACATTGCAATATTTGCAATACAAAACATATATTTTCCAACTTAATAGCAATGTCCCTGTTTTATCTATAAAATATAAGGTTGATTTTAACTTTTGAAATGAAAATATTTATGTTTAAGCAAATACCACAGGTATTAAGGAATATGTAAATTTGGACCGCTAGGGATCTAAATGTTTTTGAAATTCGAGAAAATACTCAAGAACAATATACAATAGCACATGGCAAAAAATAATTCGTTATATTTGCATAGATTGTCAATCAATAATCTCGTTCCAAAATGTAGTCCAAAACAGCTAAAAAAAAAAAAACTGCAGAAATATATTATTTTGCAGTTTTCTAAATTTGTATTCATAAATTAAAACATTTGAAGCTGTAATATAGGAAAAACAAAATTATTATTACATTGCGATGTAAACGGTTAAAAAACAAACTGGTAAGCAAATGTCTTGAATGTTCTAGGATTCACCCGTAATTTCTTAACCCTTTCACGATGGGAGCCTTTAAAGAAATTTTTAATTTTATGTCACAAATTTTTAAAATGAGAAATTTGTGGCGTATTAAATCGAGAAAATTCTCTTTTTTGAAGGCAAATTTTAAAGTAAAATATTATTGATGGGGATAAACAAGGATTCTTAAGCCTTTTAACAGCACATATACTTGCCGCTCGTACCCAATGTTATGTGTTCTTTTACTAAAGTTTCGATTAATATTATGGAAACACATCATCAAGCGATGAATTATTTTTAAAATATTTCCTTTTAACCAAGGCCATCGCTAAGACTTTTTACTGGTGAGGGAGTAGACCTCAAATTGCCAAGTCAAATTTTGATATTTGCCAACTTATTTTATAATTTTGCCAAGTTACCACACTTAGAAAATGTAATACAGTTCTTATTTGTAAAAAGTTTAATAATATTCTTAATTAGAGTTGTAACTTTTGCAAGTTCTATCAAAAATAGGATATTTATTACAGTTTTTATTAAAATTTTAATTAAGTTCGTCATAAAAGTTTAAAATTTACCAAGTGTAACAACATTTGTGAATGTTTGGGGGGGGCTCCCCCTCCCCCCCTTAGCGAGGTCCCTGCTTTTAACTAAAGAGAATATGATCAAATTTTGTTTATGAGCAATAGTTATAAAATTAATTTTTTTTTCAAACCAATTTGCAGTTTCTACATTGAAATTTTAAACTAAACTACTTAAAAATAAATAATAATAATAAAAGAAATTATCTGCTATAACTAGAATATTTTAATAATGTTTTAAATGACTTCAATAATAAATCAAGAAACATCATAGTTCCGATACATAAAATTTCGTACAGTTATTATAAAATTATAGAGTTTTTAGTTAAAGGTTAACGAAAGAAACTACCCTACCTTAGCACTAACCTATTTTAGTAAAAAGGTTGACTACAGTAAATTTGTGTATTAAAAGTTAATTGATTTGCAAAAAATGGAAGAGAGAAGACGCCACTGAAAGAACGAGTCGTAAATTGCAAAAAGATTCATTGAAAATGATTCAACAGAAATGATTCCTGCGAGAAATTAAGCTAAAATTTTCCTGAGTTATTTAAAAGCATAGATAGAAAAACATTGTTGAAAAGTCAATTTGTGTCCAAATTTTAACCTGAGTTTAAGAGCTAGATTTGCAAATTTTGAAAAATTCTGTCTATTTTTTTTTCTGTTTGTGATTCAATATTCTGAATTCTATTTTCGGGATTCATTCTTTATATTGGCGTCTGTGATAAAATGGAACAATTTAACACTTCGAAATGCTGATAATAGCTCGAAATAGCAAATTTTTAAATCAATTTACTGATTAATCTTCTTTACTAAAATAAATTAATGGTAAGATATGCTTCTTTAGTAACTCTTTTACTGGAAATTCTAGAACTTGTGATTGGATTGTGTAATGACACAAAATTTTGTAATTTACATTTTTGCTAACATTTATAATCATTTAAAATAATACGAACACATTTAAACCAGATATTCTGCTAACCGAATATCAAATTATTTTAGAATTTAAACCTGATAAAATTTACATACTATTTAAAATAGACACTGTAATTTAAACAGACAATTTTTTTTTTCTTTTTTAAACAAGTAAAATACACTATAGGTAACTGATATATACCATATGTAAAATACACTATTAAATCTATACTTTGAATTATTATTTATGAAACCTTTTACAATTTATAAAATTTTTAATTCCATGGCTGTGAACATAATTTCTTTTGTTTTTAAATTTAAAAGGAAATTTTACCGTCAACTGTTTGTTTGTTAATAAAAAAAAAGCCCTGGAGTAAAAATAGATAAATAATATATTTTTTTTTCATTGATGTCAATTCATATTAACTGTGCATTATCCATGCCAGAACAGGTACAATTTTTACCAAGCATGACGCCAACTATACTCATTAAATTAAACTCTTAATTTTTTACTGCTATGTAGCTTAGAATAGCTAACAAGAACTATAATATAATAATGATGATATAGAATATAGTTTATTTATTTCTCATAGCTTATGAGGTTTTTTTTCTAGTTTATTTTTATAGTCTTTCTTCTAAATTCTATGTGTTAATTCATTTTAAGAAGATTATAATTTTAGACTTTTTTTTTTTACTTTGTAAAATTTAAAAATTTATAGATTCTTCTATTAATTAAAACAAGTGAATGAAATTGTACTATATATTAAAACAGATATTTAAAAAAAAAAAAAAATTTGGAATGAATTGAAAAAAAAAATCAGCCATGAACTACTTATTTGTCAGGCCACAACTGAAAAAAAGAAAAATAATAATGCAAAGAATCTTTCTGAATAGTGGTATCTCATGGAGAATAATGTTCCTTTTGGTTTAGTGAAGAAGTTTTTAAATACATCAAAATGTAGTGCTTGAATTGGGCAATCATTATCTGTGGTTGTAAATGGTTGTTCCTAAAATTTTGGAACAAACTGATAATGTTTTCCACAAAAACATATTTTGAACAAGAAACAATTCCTGAATTCACGTACAGTCAATGTTCTATAATCTGCACAAGTTGGGGCCAAAGGTTGTGCGGATTTTGGAATATTGTGGATTATAGAGCATTATGGATTACATGTCATTTTATTATTCCTAGACAGCGTTTTAATTCTATAATAAGTATAATATGGAAAGATAAATATGAAATCTAATAATTAATTTAATCGACTATCTCAAAAATGCTATAAAATAACTTTAAAAGTTATTTTATTAAACGTGCACTTAAATAAAAATCATTACATATGTTCTGTAATGCTGTTTGGTTTTTACTGTTAATAAAATAACAGGGTTACATTTTTATAAAATTGCTGTTTTAATGTGATTTTTTTCAATTTTTTTTATTATTTGTTTAAAAAAATCATTTTTGGATCACGAATTTGTAAATTTCCTTAACTGCTTGTTTCACTGTTTACATTCGTAAAGTAACGTGAATTATAGGAAATTGCGGATTATGGGTGCACGGATTATAGATCTTTGACTGCATTCCTTTCAGAAATTCAATATATTCTTAAACAAAATTGCAGGGTGCATTAATATAGTGTAAAGTTACATTTTTGTTCAAAACCTTCACAATAATGATATTTGTTGAGATTTGCATCATATTAATTTTGCTTGTTTCAAATATAAGGATATTATTGGAAGTTAACTGAGCTTTTTTCTGGTGACCAAGGATATAGGTAGTGGAGTGTATACAGTGGTATATACTGTATACCTTCTGGATTTTTAAAAAACACTGTAAACTCTCTGTTTCTCAAGAAAGTTATAGTATATACAGTCAAAGATCTATAATCCGTGCATCTGTAACTGGCAATTTCCTATAATTCGCGCTACTTTACAAATGTAAACAGTGAAATAAGCAGTTAAGAAAATTTACAAATTCATGATCCAAAAATGATTTTTTAAAACAAATGATAAAAAAATTGAAAAAAATCACAATAAAAACAGCATTTAAAAAAAAATGTGACTCTGTTATTTTATTTACAGTAAAAAACAAACTGCATTACAGAACATGTGTAATTTTTATTTTATTTAAATGCACGTTTATATCATTTTTTTTAACAAAATAACTTTAAAAAGGCATTTTTGAGATAGCATATTAAATTAATTATTAGATTTCACATTTATCTTTTCATATTATACTGATTATAGAATTAAAATGTTGTCTAGGAATAATAAAATGATGTACCCACAATATTCCATAATCCACACAACTTTTGGCGCCAACTTGTGTGGATTATAGAACTTAGACTGTATACTCTAAGATATCTCTCTTTCCTTGAGCACTTATCCCTTCTGGTTTTTTTTATGACTACACCACTGTTCAGGACACAGCATAAATACCATCAGCTGCATTCTTGATAAAACAATGTCTAACCTCAATATTATACTGTAATACTAATAATATATATTCTACATAAAAAATATAAGAATTTATATTATAAGAAACATTTTGCTTCTAAGACGTTTTATAATAACAAAAACATTTAAAATATATTAAAACATTTTTTTTTATTTACATGTTTCAAATCACTATTAATAAAGTCATCGTCAGAATGTAAGTAGAAAAATAAAAATTACAAATAAAATGAATGTGAAAATCGGAATAAAGAATTATTGAAAATAAATTAATTAAATGTATCATGCACTTTTTATTTTGATATTGTCTTTGGTCTAGTTAAATAATTACTGTGTAAATAGTCTAACCATTCAATCCATATATTTGGGATGCGAAATGATAGTGTAATGTTTTAAATATGTGAACTTTTTAAATAAATTTCAATTGATTCTCTTATGAATAATTTTAAATAAAAATTAGACCTGTATATTAATTTACTCTCGTTAAAAAGTATGTTGATGTTCTCTTTGGATAGAGCAGTTTTCTTCCTGTTAAGTTTTATATCTGTTATGTGTTTTTTATGTCAGATTTTAAATTTATGTTGGGTCATGCCTATATTAAAGTTTTTTATAGATTATAAAACGCTTCATTTGCATATTTTTAAACAGTCATTTGAATAAATGCAATCAAACATAATAACATATTAAAATAATAAACTGAAATGATAAAAACTAAGATGATTTTTAAAATGATTAAATTATTAAAATTAAATGCCATGTAAATAATTACCATTTAAAATTAAATATGCATACTAAAGATGAGATACGTTTTCCTTCAGTTATTTAATGAAATTTTCTTCATAAAAATATCCTAATTAATTCACATTAAAATCATAAAGTAAAGACGTTTTGTTTCAGGTTTTAGCTAGTTTTACCAAAAAAGCATCCCTAACACATAAATATATTTAGTAAAAAATTTTTATTTATCAATAATATAGATAATATATTTTTAAAAAGAATACATTTATATTTCCTTCATGAAAAAGCACCACAGTCATGCTATCAATAATTACACATTAAAATTCATTTGTAATGATATAAAACTAAAAAATTCTGTAATTTTGTCCCTAAATTTTAATTGAAAGTTTCATTATGTACATCAGTGATGATTTGCAGGTTTTAGACATTTGCAGATTTGACGGAATTTACTGTACTACAATTTGAAATGGTAATTATAGCAGAAAGAAATTAAATTTTACGCTAAAAATCAAAAGGGAGAAGCAATTTTTTTCTTTGAGGGAGTGAGGTGTACTTTTCTTTGGCGGAAAATGATTGAAAGATGAAAATCATTATTTTCACCAGAAAATTTGGAACTATATTTTAGAAACATCTTATATACATTTCTTGTTGTTGTTGTTAAGAGAGATTTCAAAACTAATCTTGGATCTCCCTGACACATTCGAATTTGAGTTTAAAGCCTAGACACAAAGTAAAAGTCTCACTATTCCTTAACTGTAAAATAGAATTACCGTAAAATCCCGTTAATCCGCCATTCCCGATCAAACGCCCCCCCCCCCACTTTATAAAGAATTTGAAATTTTCAAAAAATCCCGAGAAAGCGCCCTCCCTCTCCATTCTCAAAGGCGATTGAGAATGGTATGAATCATTATGAAATGAATGAATCATGAATCTTTAATGAAATGTGCGTTTTTTTGAGACTTTTTTAATTGATTTCATGCTTGTTTTGGCTTTTTTTTTTACAAATTTCTCCTTTTTTCGACAGAATTTACATTTTTTTTTTTAAACCCAAATTTTTTCAAGTATCAAAATTCATGATTCATTCAACGATTCCTTCATTTCATCATGATTCATTCCTGTAATTTTTGTTGACCGATTTCGGAAAAATCCCGTGTAAGCGCCCCACTCTAACTATTGTACGATCGTCACGTTTGGGGGGGCGGATTAACGGTACATTTTCCAGGAAAGTAGAGTCCCTCAATTCCGCATCCCTAAAATCCAATATAATTTATGGATGTAAACAATGAAACATTCAGTTCAGATACCACTACTTCTGGTTCTGAGTTGTGCAGATTTGAGAGAGTCCATTTTATAATACATGTACTATATAAACATGTTATATGCATACATAATACTGGCACCTGGTTAACCAAAATGTACCCAGATGTTTTAAATGTGAGAGTCTGAAATTTTCCTCATGAGAATTAAATTGCTCATAACTAAAAATATCATACATTTATCAAAAAATGCAGGTAGCTAATAAATGAAAAATAATCTTAAGACTTAAGGAAAAACATTTTTTTTTTAAATTTGGAACTTCAAAAAATCTTTTTTTTATTATTATTTTTATAATTTATAAAATAATGTATTGTTTAAAAAAATTTCTTAACAAAACAATAAATTTGACCAAAATTTCTACAAGAGTCTTTGTTTAAAGCTAAATGTATTTTTATAATGCATAATCACATGTAAAATGCGTTTTTCTGATAAATAACATTAGTTTGCTTCGATCCTTTAATCATCTTAGTAATTAGAGTTAGGTGATTTAAGATAAAACTTCTTTATTTTAAAATATAGCTGTAAAATGTTTTTTTCGTTTATAAATTTCATAATAAATCCATTCATATTTTTTTAGAGTTTTGACAATTTTAATCAGTTGATTTAAATCAGTGATTAAATCATGATTTAAATAAAAAAATCATTGATTAAAATAAAAAAATTCTTATAACTGTTTAAAATAACATAAAAGTCTTAAAATCTAAGATTAATTTAAAATTTATCTACAACTATTTTGCCTTGCCTTATGAATAAATTTTTTAAAAAAGCTTTAAAAAATTGTTAAGCTTATTCCTGAGAATTCTAAATCATTAAGTACAGTAAATTTGTAAAGCTATAAAAAGCATTTCATTCAAACATTTTATTTAAATTTAATATAATTTGTGATGGTATAATATCCTTTAAGTAATTAAAGTTTTCATTCCTTTATGTAAAATAAGCATGGCAAGTGTAGTAAATTTTTGCAAAGTAAGAGGGCAAAGTACCAGAATCTTCTTTCCTCCTTCCACTTTTACAATAATAAATTTTTATCAAATATTGGAGCTAAAGAAGAACTGAAAAATAACATCAAATAAACAGATTAAAAAATCTATTAAAAAAGAATTGGTATAAAAATTTTAAGCACAACAAGAGATCTTGGTTTGCACATACATACACCCTGTAAGTTAAGATTTCAGCAATTAAAATTAATTTTTCTTAGTTAAAATGCAAAACGAGTTGTCAATAATATTTATTAGTTTTGTTATTTGTGCTAATAACTAATGAAATTACTTGCTTGAGTAACTAATTGTTTCTTTTAGTCCATTTTTTTAAAGGACAAACACTTTTAAAATTCACAAATAGGTACTCTGCCTTTTTTTTTTTTAAATTTGAAACTTCTTCATACCAAAGATTTTAAAACGCATTTGTCTAAGACCTTACAAAAATGCTAGAACTTTGTTTCTTATGGAAAAAACAGGATGTTACTAAACTGTGTTATTTAATATTACCTTTAAATTTTTAATTAATAAAACTTTAAAAGAATTAATGATTTTTTATTTTTAACAGTAAAAAATTATGTAATTTTCCCTTATTGTTACTAAACACATTGCTAATATGTATGTATGTATGTATGTACCTTGTGAAATAGTGCCTTTTTTGGAGCTAACATCCTGCTTTTTTCTGTTACTAAATTAATACTAAATTATGAATTATCACTTTAGTAATTAAAGCATAAAAATGTATATTACATACCTAATTAACGACTGGTTGTTTAATAATTAAATTAGTAATTTTAATAATGTTAAATAATTAATATTAAATGCCATTACTGATCATTTTGATAAATGTAAATATCACTGGTATTTTATATTCTTACATAATTCTTACAAAATATTAATGTGTATAACTATTATATTCTACTACTAATGAAATTTGATTTGCAATTTTCATAATTTCTAATTACTAATTAAATTTTATGCATTAAAGTGTAAAAACGTAGATAATGTTGGTGATTAGAGTCTTGATTGTTCTGGAAATATAAAACTCTTGGTATCTGTTCAATATTTTAACTTTGGAAGAAAAAATCTGATTTAAATAAAAAAAATCGATTTATTATTATCATTAAAAAAAATCGTGTTTTTTTTACACTTTAGTACACAGAAACTAGAATATATTTTGTTAAAGATCATTTGAATAAATTTAACTTAAAGTTTGTGTCAGGTTCAACTAATGTTGCTGATTTATTTACTAAGGTTTTGCCTAATCAAATTTTTTTGTATTACTGTAAGTGGATATTTGGTTAAGAGAAAGAGCTGGGGAAAAAGGGGAAATTATCTTGGCCCTTATTTTTAAACAAAACAGTTAAGTTCCAAACTTAAGTTTCATTAAATCCCAATAAGTTTTTCCTCCCTCTCATTCATCCCCATACGATGTTTATTAATTTATTACAAGCTCATTTGCTGTTTTTAGAGTTTATTCATGTTTAAGTAAAAAGTTTTAAAAGGGACTTGGCTGGCCGAGAATGAAAAAATGAGAACAATCCACTACTCACACATTATGTAAAGTTTAAATATCAATTATTCAAATGTATTACCTTCCTTAAACATAAGGGACTTTTTATTCTTCAATTAGTGTACAAGATATTAACTCGATAGTTCATTTGTTAATGAAGTAATTTCACATCTTTGGCTTGCAAACTTAATACCGTGTCAACAGTTTTCAATTATGATAACTTGGTTGGTTACTAAAATTAATGTTTGCTTGTTAATTTTACTTATTAAACTATTGCGTTATTTATTAGTGTTCATAACCTTTTCTCAAACTCTGCTAATGTATTAACTGATTCCTTAATTCTTTTGATAACAACTTCTGCCTCAAGATGTTGTAAATTCCCAAGATACAAGAAGGGCAAAGTGCCCAATAAGAATTTTGTTCTATTGAGTGCAACAGAAAAACCAACAAACAAATAATCCATTAAACAAACAATGTGATATGCAGTAGTTTTTTTCTACTGTTTTCTTTTTTTTTTTTTAACTTTGTGGTCTTTAAAATTTTCTTTTGCCTATAGAAATTGCTGTGAAAGTTCCATTTGCGGTGGGGGGTGGGGTAAAAAACCATTTCCATTTTGGAATAACAGAGAGATGGATTCTCTAAACATTGCCCGCAATTGGAAATTCCAGTTTCCTGAAAACTTCCAAACAAAAGTGTTACATATGATCATCTTTTATTCAACATTTCTGTAGTCTGTCTTATTCGGGCTCCTTCTTATAATTTGAGAGGTTCTGCTCTCGAAACTAGTAGGGGAGAGGAGGACACGTATGAATACTCAAAATATTTTCCTTCAAATAAATTACTTTTAAAAAATGTCTATGGCAATATATTACTACTGCTTCAGAGCAATAAGTTATACAAAACTGCCCCATTTTCTATGCACAATACTTTCTAAGCAAGGTATGTATTTTTCTCCCTCTTGAATCTAAACTTAAGAAAATAAAGTTGTAAGATTTTTGTTGACAATTTTGTATCTCTAAAATTTTGATTTATTGTTCAACCCTTAAATTAAGATGTAATCGTTTGTTTAAAAGCTTTGTTTTATTCAAATTCTTCAGCCGAATTGAGTAAACAATTGTAATGTTGAACTCCATGTGATGGGGCACCATTGAACGAAAGAGCTGGGGCACCTTTGAACATCTAAAACTATGAAGTAAAGAGTTGTTGATGTACCTAAATATTATAATTTTTGGAATTTTTTCTATGTGAAAAGAGGTTAATTAAGAATATCAAAGAACAAGGTCTTATACTGTTAGTAATCCCTCCATCTGCATACATGTATTACAATCTCTGAATGTATCAGCGATGGGAAGATTCAAATCTAATCATTTATTTGATAATTGCAAATCCCGATACACCATAATGGTTCATGATTTAGCAGGTTGTCTAACGAAGCCTATACTCTTTCATTTATTCTTTCCCAAACATTATTTTTGGTTTTCATACTAAATAAAATCGAATTTAAGTCAGGTTTTTTTTTTCATAAAAAGAATGAATGAAAAATTTTAATTTTCCAGAAGCATCAGATATCATATTGGTGTATTTCAAGGAATATTGTAAAAAAGTTTTCAAAACCAAACATAACTGGCGGGATACTCTGTGTTGTTTCAACAATGATTTTTGACATTGACAATTGTTGATGGATTTATGTTTCGTAAAATAATGGAGAAACTACTAGTTTCAATAGAATAAAGTTATTTAATTTTATACATATTACTTTATATTTCTGAAATATATGCAGCTTTTTATGAAAACTCTCAATATTTTCATATTTTATTCATTTGTTCAAAGGTGCCCCTTGCTTGTTCAAAGGTACCCTTACATGGGGCAGATTTGAGCCGAAATCTTTCAGCTTTTTAAATCCTCACAACTTTTTTAATTTACATGGAAAACTTTTACTTTTTGGTTCATATGATGAAGAAATTCATTGTATTTCATTGTAAAATTCATTTACTTTTATTATGTAATACTTAAAACGCAAAAAAATATAATTCAAATAAGAAGCGTATTGATTTAAAAAAAAATTCAAAGGTGCCCCCTTCTCCCGTATATATATATATATTTGCTATTTTCAAAAATGAAAAATAACAGAAAAAAGTAAAAAAATTCCTTTTTCTCAGAGTTTTACAAAAAAAAAAAAAAAAAAAAAAAAAAAAGTTTTTATTTAAGTGGGCTATAATGTTGTTTTTAATATTTGTGAATCTTTTTAAAATTTTTGTTTTGAATGATCAGATTGGTTTCATTCGTGTCAACCAATACATTCCTTGTTACCCCCAAATTTACCAGCATATACCTTATTTAATTCTCATTTTTTTAAACATTTTTTGTCCATTTTCTAAATATCAATAAATATGTCGTAACAGTACTACTCTGTTATCCCGTCAACCAATTTCGCCAAATTATACAAATCGCCAAACAAATAGCCAAATTATACATATTGACATAATTTTTATTTTAAATAACGAAAAAAACAAATAATTAATAGAATATCAATAAAATTATTAATAAAAAGTCGAAATAAAAATCACTTAACGACATTTTAAACACGTGAATCGTACTTAATATCATTGAATGTAACATTCACGATCATCCATTATTGGCATTTAATCTTATAGTTTGGCGATAATTTTTTGGTCGACGGGATAACCTAGTAGTACCAAAGTAACATTAAAAGCATATTTTTTGCTGAATTCGACAAAATACCTCAAGTTTAAGCCTATTGACCAAACAACACCTTAAGGTCGCTAGTCATTCAGTATCTGAATTTTTCTTGGTATTTTTCAGTATATGGTTGTTGGATGCATTTTTATATTTAAAATATCTCCATAGAAAATTACTATTTTTAACTTATTTTTTAGGTACTCTTCTTAAGTGATGTATCTTTTTTTGCTTAGCTCTCAAAATAATAATAAAAATATATATATTGAATTATACGCGACTTTTAAAATGTTAGTCGCAGTTCGTCAGATTATGTCACACAAAATATTAAATTATACATATATTTTAGACATTTTTTTAAAATTAAGGATAAAAGAATCATCTGTTAAGGAGAGCACACAGAAAAGAGCAATTGAAAAGATTGATTTTTTGAGGAGCTATTTTAAATGCATGCAATCTTAACTAATTTCCTATTATTAAAAAAAAAAAAAATAAACACAATAATGACCAGAAATCTCCGTAATTCTAAAATTTGCTTCCTAATTTCAAGTTGTATGAATTTGAGGTATTCTACCGTATTAATATTTTACTTCTCTTTGAAAATCTATTTTTAAAACATTTCACCTAAATGTTATTTATTTCAAGATCTTTTCATTTTTTTCAATCATAAATGTCAATATGACTCTTCATTTAAAGTTGTCTGTTCTATAAATTTGATTTTTTTATTCTAAGAACTATTTGTACTCTTTTATGTATGATATGGTTTCCAAATGATTTTGTTTGCATTTGAAAATAAAGCTACATGCTTATTCGAACTGTCATTCGCTACTTAGTATATCTGTAGTGCAGAAAAAAACATTATGGTGGAAATACTTAATGGCAAAATTTGAGTCCACAGTGAATGTTTACACATCACCAATTTATTTAATAAAAAGAATATTGCCTAATTAAACTGATGGCGTTAGGCCATAGGCTATGTATACTAATTATATATTACAGCCAAAGCTATTCTAAAAACAAATTAAAGAGGGAAATAGCTCTCCCATTTCCTCACTTTGTACTTAACTATTGAACTCCCAAAACTAATCATGCACACATTTTATCATATAATAAACCTGTATCTAAAATATAAGCAAGTCAGATAATTCTGCCTAAAAACCCATTTATATGATATAAAAGGAGCATTTCTATAATAATAATTTATAATATTACACATTTATATAATTTAAAATTTTTTTTACTTAAAACTCTGAAATTATTCAGAGATTTGCCTTATTAGGAAGAACCGATATCATAAATTTAAACCAAATTGTATAATTCTGCATAAATATCTATTTATGTAATTCAAAAGGAATTATTTCCGTTCCTTCCTTTACACTTAACTACTAAACCTCCAAAACACTTCAGATCCGCCTTATCAAAAAGAACCTACATCCAAAATTTAAATCAAATCTGATAATTCTGCATAAAAATCCATTTATTTAATTTAAAGGGAGTTAATCGCCCGTTCTTCCCTTTATACTTAACAAAAGAACCTTACAATCACTCAGGGAAGCGTCATATCAATATGAACCTATATTCAAAAATTGAAGATAATCGGTTAATTCTGCATGAAAAACCAATTGCTTAAATTAAGAGGGTAGTCTCTTGAAATCCTCTTTAGACCTACCCAATGAATCTTCAAAACAAATCAGGGAAGCGCCTTAACAAAATGAACCTATATCCAGAATTTGAAGAAATTGGTAAATTCTGCATGAAAAACCAATTTACATAAATTTATAGTGGTTAACCCCCATTCTGCCCCTTTATATTTAACCAAAGAATACCGAATACTAATCATGGAGTGCCTTATCAGAATGATCCTATATATAAAATTTGAATGAAATCTGATTATTCTGCATGAAAAACCCATTTATCTAAATTAAGGGGAGGGGCATTAGCACCTGTATCTTCCCTCTTTATACTTAAATAATCAACTCCTCAAACTAATCATGAAGGCGCCTCATTCGAATGATCCTAGATCTTAAGTTTGAATGAAATCTTATAATTCTGATTGAAAAACCCATTATGTATAAATATAGGGATATTAACCCCCGCTCTTCCTCCCCATATACTTAATGAACTCCCAGATCTAATCAGGCTTAATATCTCATCAAAACTAATCAGAAACTCAGGCTTTGATAGCTTGTGAACTAAAAACTCACGACTTGATTGAAAATGTATCCTTCGGAATAATAATGACCTCATAAAACCGTTTTAAAATGTATTTCAATGTGGCAAACAATTAAAATTTTAGTAGTGAAAATATTGAAATACTCCATGCAGCTATGCCGAATATTTCAATGATATATTCTATCGACTGCTCTAATATAAATGCTTTCCACTACAAATACGTCTTCTCTTTAGTAATAGAGAAGCATCATAAATTTCGTACCAATGCTAAGTAAATAACGATAAATTCAAATGTGCTCTTTCAAAAATTTCGACTCTTATTAATGTCTACTAAGCAATTATTAACAGTGGTGTTGATTAAAATTCCTTAACCCTGCATGGAGGTGGTCAAATATTTGTTACGGATTTAGTCGCGACGTGGACACATTTCACACATTCAAACTTGCGGATTTTCATTCTGCTTTACTTGTCTTATTGCTGAGTTTATTTTCAATATGCTGTTTTTGTATTTAAAAAAGTAGTTATAATGCAACAATCTAAAATAACAAAACAGATACATTAATAATTTACACTTAAAAGTTACAATTGTTGGTACTTACGTATTAACGCCATCGCAGCAGAAGTTGTGCTATCGCGCCAATAAAGAGCAATCTTGTTGTTCGTACGCACACGCAGTTATCTTTTTGATGCAGATGGTAGCACAATTTATTCTGACATTTGGGAAGGTTACCAAACAAATAGAAATAGTAATAGAATGATTCCTTCATGCTAAAGTTGATCATAAATACAATTTTATTGATCCTGAGACCGAAATTCATACACAAACAGTTGAGAGAATGTGGGACAGTGCTAAATGGATGAACAAGAGACATGGGTGGGCTGCGAGACATCATTTGGAATCTTATTTATAAGAGTTCATATGGCGACAGCATCAGATGAAATAAAATAGAGAATGTTTTGAATCTATGTTAAATTCTATATCGGCCTATTTTCCACCGAAATCCGATTGACTACTTTGTATTTAAATGAAGCATTTTGAATTTTGAAAGTGTTTTGATTTTAAATAAAGGGTTTTATTTATAATTTGTCGCAAAAATTGTAGGTGTAGATTGGCGATACTTAAAACCGCCAAATCTGTAGCTGCGGTGGTGTTAATACGTAAGTACCCAATTGTTTGTGAACAATACAATTATAAAGAAAAAGAAGGGAATGAAAAAAAACAATGTTATGTTTGAAATGTTATGGGTGACATATTTCACCGCACGCCTAATATAGGGTTAATATGAAATAATTTTTGTGAAGTCTTAAAATGTAAGTAGAGAGACATATTTATTGTTATTCCTTTAATTTTCATCAATGTTGCAAAATATCGTAACATATATTTTTTCCCAATAATCATTCAACATGAACCCTTTCCGGCACACAGTGCCCGGTCCTGGATACCTATTTTTAATTCGAAACTTGCAAACGGCACCAATAATATTTTAGTAAAATTTTGCTATTACAATAAAAGAACTTCAAATTATCTAAAAAATTCGGTTGTGAATTCCGGTGTCAGTCGAAAATTTCTCATTTTACATCAGATTTTGCCCGTGCCGGAAAGGGTTAAACCAGTATTTAAATTTTGAATATTCAATAATTCAGATTATTTTACTTTATATTTACTTATAAGCCAGCTCGGAATTCCTGTATTAAGTCACCAGATTATTGTAGTTTTCCATGAGAAGCACATACAAAATATCTAAGAACATCTATAAGAGCAACTATAATTATCCAAAAATCCCAATGATTTGTCTGAATCATAGAAATTCTTATTATTTAAATGTTATTTTTTCTGCAAGTTTATAGTGCTATGAATTGCCAGCCTTACTCTTTATGGTATTTCATTACATTGTTGATTCAAATTAGTGTTCTTCAATTTTATGTTTATTCTTTACTTGATTTTTCTTTAGTCAATAATGTCATTTAAAGATATTATTAGAATTTAAAAATTTGTTAACCTACATAAAATACAGCCAGTGTTTTTTTTCCGCTACAAGAAATCATTTATGTTCTTAAAAGCTCTAACGTAAATAAATACTTTCTAATAATAGTTCTTATTTTCATTTTCTAGCTATTTAAATTATTGAATTACTTTTAAACTAATAATTAATATGTTTTGAAATTAAGACTTAAAAAAATAATTTTTTCCAACATTTTAGATCGCAAGTTAAAGAGCTGACATACTCAGAGTATTTCAATACTTTTATGGATAAATTCAACAAAGGATTGTTTTATGCTGATATTTTATCTTCTGTATTTTATGAACATAAATATTTTCTCTAATGAAAATGTCACTGCCACAGACTCATTCTCCAACAACAGAAAAAAGCTTTTTTTGTGAAATATGTTTCAAAAGATTTTCTCAAAGTGGTAATCTGAGAAAACATCTGCTTATCCATACAAATGAAAGATATTTTGTTTGTGAAATATGTTCCAAAAGATTTTCACAAAATGAACAGCTCATATCACATTTGCGTATCCATATAGGCGAAAAACCTTTTGTTTGTGAAATCTGTTCCAAAGGATTTTCAAAAAAATGTTACCTGAAAATACACTTGCGTACCCACACAAAAGAAAAACCTTTTGTCTGTGAAATATGTTTTAAAGGATTTTCGCAACGTGGTAACTTGAAAAATCACTTGCATATCCATACAAATGAAAAATATTTTGTTTGTGAGATATGCTCCAAAAGATTTTCACAAAATGAACATCTAATATCACATTCGCGTACCCATACAGGCGAAAAACCTTTTGCTTGTGAAATCTGTTTCAAAAGATTTTCGAAAAAAAGTGACCTTAAAACACACTTGCGTACCCATACAAAAGAAAAACCTTTTGTCTGTGAAATATGTTGTAAAGGATTTTCGCAGCGTGGTCATTTGAAAAATCACTTTCATACCCATTCAATAGAAAAACCTTTTATTTGTGGATTATGTTCTAAAGGATTTGTGCAAAGGGGAAATCTGATAGCACATTTGCACACCCATTCAGTTGAAAAACCTTTTGTTTGTGAAATGTGTTCCAAAGGATTTTCACAAAATGGTGATTTGAAAAAACATTTGCGCACTCATACAAAGGAAAAACCTTTTGCTTGTGAAATATGTTCCAAACGATTTGTACGGAATGATAGTTTAAAAGCACATCGGCAAACCCATACAAAGGAAAAACCTTTTGTTTGTGAAATATGCTTCAAAAGATTTTCAGAAAATAGTAGACTGAAAAAACATTTGCATATCCATACAATTGAAAAATCTTTTGTCTGTGAAATATGCTCCAAAGGATTTTCACAGAGGAGTAATTTAAAAGCACATTTGCTTACCCATACAAAGGCAAAACCTTTTGTTTGTGAATTATGTTCAAAAGGATTTTCACAAAGTCGCAGTTTGAAAAAACATATGCATACTCATACAAAATGAAAAACTTTAGTTTGTAAACCATGCTCCAAATGATTTTCACAAAAGTATCTCCACTATTTCATCGTCAATGGTTTTCACAAAGGAAAAAAATTTGTTTTTGCTGTATGTTCTCGAACATTTTTAATGAAATATAATTCAAAAATACACTTGCTTACAACATTTCATTTGTGAAATACATTTGAATGCTTTTAACGAAACAGTCCTCTAAAACATATTTATATCGTCAAGTAAAGTTCTACTGGTTTTTGAAATATGTTTTAAAAAATAATCAGAAAGTAAAGATGCAACAAAACATTATATCTTACCGGTACAAACTGGAAAATCTATTGTTTGTGAAAATAATGCTGTAATGAATTTTCACAATTTGGCCATTAAAAACACACGTGCTTGATAGCACAAATGAAAGAAATATTCGGTTCTGAATATTCATATTTTAATATAAACTAAAGGATTTTAAAAATACTTTCCTTATTTTCACCAATGCAAAAACAATATTTTATGAAGCATTCTCTAGATAGTATTTTGAAACAATCTCTTATAAAGGCATCATTAATTTCATGTAAAAAAAAGTCTTTCATCACTGGTACATGCTCCAAACAATTTTTGAAAGATTTTTTTATCACCTTCACTGCTGTAAAGTTAATAAAAAGTTCCAATTCGTTTTATTGATGTAATTTTCAAGATTTATTTACCTGTTATCTGTTTTAACCAGACATTTTATTTATTAACATGCTTCTTATGTCAAAATAATGTTTATTTCATAGTTTTCAATACTTTAGTTTTTTGCAGTGATTCATTTTTGAAGCGGCATTCATCGTGTAAAGCAAAATAACATTTATGAAGTTATTTATTACAATCCTACCGTGGATTCCGTTCACATTCATGACATAGACAATTTGCGGGAAAATGACATGCTTACCCATGTAATTAAAAAATAACTATTTTGTTAAATAAAAGTAGTTTGATTCTAGGGAAGACTCTAATTTATGAATCAACATGCAAAACATCAAACAAAATAAAACAACACGGCTAACAAATGTACTTTATTCCAAATAACGTCAGAATGTTAAATAACAGTCCAGGTCCAACCAACTCTGTTATCTGTAAAATCCCGCGGCCAGCGGTTTTTTTTCAGTAAATCTACACCGTAATTTTTAATTAGTAATCTTCTCTTTTTTTAAGAAAAAAATTCCGTGGTTAAATAAGTATTAGGAAATATTATTATGTATTTTGAAGAAAATATCGTTTTAATTTAATCACGAAAAAAACTCCTATCGTTTAATAAAGTTATTTTTCAGAAAAAATTATTTAAAATTAACTCTTTCCGTCTGACCACGAGATGCTGCAATTTGCAGAAATACAGTCCAGGAGCTTTTCTCTCTATTATGGAAACACAAATATTATTCTTCTTTCTCTAATTATAAGAATTTTTGAAATTATGGAATACTGTGCTGATAAAAGTAAATTTACTCAATTATTTTAGTGATTTTAGACTAATAAAGCATTTTTGTGTACTTTTTCCATAAAAAACTTTTAACACTGAAATATCAATTAAGCATTTTATAGATACATATGATCTTTTTTTTTTTTTTTTTTTTTTTTTAAGGATGGAAAATACTGTTTCCCACAAAATACCTAGCTAAAGAGTAACTTCTGTCAGATTGTAGCAGAAATTGAATTTATCTCATTTTTAAATTGTATAAATAATTCACATTACGTTGAAAAGTATACGAAAATAAAAGTTGAAATTCTCAGCATCACCACAGCAACTCTATTTGGCTCCTGATGCAAAAATCCTTGATATTTTTCTTTATAACATTCAGTGCATCAGCGATGATAAGAACAAATAAAAAATGTTACCCTTTATTAATTCAACTATAAATAATCATAAAAATATATATAGCAAAAAATCGGCAGGAAATAATGTTCATTAATTGCCGAAACGTCAGTGAAGGCTTACTTTGGAGAAACGAAATTTTTTTGTGTCTGTCTGTCTGTCAGTCAGTCTGTCTGTTCCGCGATAACTTCCGTAAAAAGCATCTGATTGGCTTGAAATTAAGTGGGTATGTTAGTGAGGCACTGGGATTAAGCTGTATAGTTTTTTGTAAGATTTGATTCATTCGTTCGGAAAATATAGAATATTTTATCTTGCGCAATAATGCTTTTCCATGGCAAATCCAATGATTTTTAATTTTTTTTTCTTGAGAGAAAATGTCACATTTCATTAATGGAATTCAATGATAAAGGGATACTGAAATTTACCAGTTAAATTATTCGTATTGTTTTGAAATTTTGTCTACACATTTGTCAGATTTTTTAAATTATTACTGTAAATTTTGGAGATTTTTTATAAATGTGTTCCAATAATATAAACTAATTTGTTTTAGAGATTTACTTATTTCAAATGTATTTATTTCATTTTCTTTATTTTCTCTTAATGGTTGCTAAGCAACCATTCATCATAATCCTTATTTTTATAATGTTATAAATTTGAATGCGTGTACGAAAATTTAAATAAAGTCAACGTCAAAACTGATGAATTAATGTGTGTGTATCTTTGTGTATAACTATAACATAGCCCATAAAAGAACATAGGCTATGTTTTATTAATTTTATTCAAACATTTTCCTTAATAATTCAAAATTTTTTCTTTTTCATGCAGAATCAATAGCGATTTTTTAGATAGAATTTAACCAATTTCCTTTATCGTTGCCAAAAAAAATCAAAATATGGAATAATTTTTCAACGGCAATAAGTTTCAATTGAGCAATTTCCATTCGAAAAATTAAATTAAGAAGAAATAAATATGACGTCAGAATTAAAATTAAAATAAATATAGTACTTTGTTAAATATTAAACACGGAAATTTGTTTCGTTAATAAGAATTTTTCTGACAAAAATGGGGGCATAATTAGAAGTAAAAGAAATAAAAAATAATTATATTTTTAACAATTATTTCACCTGATAAAATTTGACGTCATAATTGAAATAAAACCGGTATTTTATAGTAGTCGTAAAAAATATAGAGACATGGATAGCAATAACTCATGAATAATGACGTCATTGCCGAAACTTCAGTGAAGGCTTATTTGGCGACACAAAATTTATTGTTTTCCGCCTGTCAGTCTGTTCTGTCTGTCTGTCTGCGATAACTGCCACAAAATACAATCAAAACATCTTTTTTTCGTAAACAAAATTTTAAAACCCTAGATTACTGAGTTTACACTTTCAAAAGTTCCTGATACATCAGATTTAGGAGTTTTGTGGTGGGCAGGTATGTAGAAGTATGAGGATAATGAAAAATGCTTATTAAAACTGTTACTTATCCTTATAAATCAAAATGTGTAAAGAAATACAAGATATACGATAACCATTAGCAAACTGATAGAAAGTTACAAATTTAAGTTTAATGAGACTACGGAGGGTTCAGGGGGGCGGAGCCCCCCTAAAGAAATCTACTATGTTATAATAAAAAAACAAAAATAATAGATCATGAAAAATTCAGAATATCCTAACATAACTAAATCTTTAATTTAACGCTTTTGATGGCTGAAAACTTCTTATTCTTATTTTATTTTTATAAATAATTACGTAATTTGAAAATTTTAAATTACAGTTTCCAGGAAGTTGAATATTACCCAAAGTGTGTTTAAAAAAATGATGTGCAAAGCTGACGTTGAGGCTCCTGATCTGCAGATTTACTAGTTAGTGTTATGTAGAAATTAAATTTTCAAAGCTTATTATAGCATATTTAAAATATTGTACCAACTTTGAATTTTAAAACAAAAACCGACAATTTTTAAACCTTATTTGTATCTCTTTGATCGAGGAAGGGAGGAAAATTGCATTGTTTATGTATATAAATTTAAATCTGGATAGAGTTAGAAGAGTTTAAATTTCGATGCAGAAGTTAACCCCATTTGAGAAACATTCATTTACATCTTCATGCAGGTGTCTTTTGACTGATTGTTAAGGGGGTTCTTAAATCAAAAAGGGCAATTTTGTGACATATGCTTTAATTTATTTTTGATCGGAAATGCATGAAACTAGCAGATGTTGTTATTCAGAAACTCTTTAATTGTACCCAGTTTTCTGGGTTTTTTTTTTAAAACACAATAGATCTTCATAACAAACCTTCAAAGTTCACGTTTTTAAGCACATTTCCTGACGAAAGCAGAAAATCCGGTCGAAAAGCAGGAGAAAAAAGGGTGATCACATGTTCGAAATAGCTTAGAACTAGATAGGTAATTTAAATGTAATAAAGTGGAAAACTAAGTTCGATTCGAAATCCCTTCCATAGTCAGACCTTCCAATTTTATATCTTTCTGTTAAAAAATAAGTTTGTAAATGTGTCAAAACGTTTTGTGCTTGTTGAGCGGAGCAGTTGATTACCATTAATTAATTTACTAAAGAGATATATTGAAAAAACTCAAACATTTGCATACTTTTTTTTATCTTTTAAAAAACATTTTTTTAGTTACGAAAACTATTAATAAATTATTATTAAAAAAATTATGAATTATGACCTACATTATTTTTTGCCTGAAACAAATTACAATCGTTAAAAATATGGGCATGTAAGTTTAAAGTATTTGAATAACTTAGTTTTCGAGACGCTGAAAAAATTTCCTTTCTATGTAAAATAAATTTATTATAAATCTAAAGTTCCTGCATAATTTTAGTGGTGAGTAATTGAGTGTTTTCGATGCATTCTTATAAGATTTTCGTTTCAATATTCAAAATTTATGGTTACACCCTTAACACTTTTATTTTATAACTGTACTTGCAAAACCCTCGGCTTTGCACGCGTAACAGTTGAAATATGCCAAGTGATATTGGTATGACTGATTTTTATTAGAAATACAGTAGACTCCCTCAAATCCGCACAGCTTGGGACCAGAGGTTTTGCGGATTTTAGAATTTGGCAGATTTCTGGTCATTGCTTTCTTTACATTTTTTAAAAAGTAATTTGAATGTAATTAATAATGAAATCAAAAGTATAATGAATGCTTACAATAAGCTAAAATATTAAAATAAGTAATAAACTAAAATAATAAAAATTTAGATAGTTTTTGAAATGATGATAATACTAAAAGCAAAGGTCAAATTAATAATCAATAATGTACAATTAAATATTCTTTATAAAGATAAAATGTGTTTTTCCTAAATTATTCAATGAAACTTGCCTCATAAATGTACATTACTAATTTACATCAAGATCATAAAATAATGAAGTTTTATTTCAGGTTTAGCCAGACTTAATAACTAAAAAAACTTGATTATTACGTAAATATATTTGGTAATAGTGTGATTACCAATGATATCAGCAATATATTTATTTTTTCAGAAATAAATTATTCTTTCTTTATGATAAAACATGAAATCAATAACCTTAACAAAAATTACAAATTAAAAAATATATAGAATTTATAAAAATGTAAAAAAGTCAAATTTTGCACCTACATCTAAATTGATTGTTTCATTGTTTACATCCGTAAAATATGTGTGGATTTTAGATAGTTGCGGATTTTAGAAGTGCGGATTTGAGGGAGTGTACTGTATTATATTAAGGTTTAATTCAAAATTTTCCATTTTAGCTGCAGTTTGACTAAATTTCATTATTACATGCATTATTCCAAAATGAGAAAAATTAATAAAATTAAATAACGATAATTTTAAATAAATGGTAATTTAGAAAATATTTTGAGACTTTCAAGGTCAATTCATATATTCCTTTCATATTCATCTGAAGTATTTATTGTTTTTTAGAAACAATATTCGTATGCATTTACAATTTTAAATTAATCATCATGTCAAAATCCAAGTTTCTTTTCTAAGGGTCTACCATCTCTCAAGGCGTGATGGTGTTACCATAAAATGCCTATGTTAGAAAAAGGACGGTCACATTAATTTGAAAATGTTAATTTTGAAATCGATTTGATATTTCCTAATATTTTATAGAAACATAATGTAGAAAGTTTTTAAAGACCATTTTTAGAATATTTATTGTTCCTGCTTACCCAAGTGGTAGCGGTACTGAATCATGAGAATGATCTATGTAGGATCAGAAAATGTCACCATTGATTCGAAACCATCACTTTTATAATCGGTTTATTACTTCATGAGCTTGCGCAGAAATCGCAATATGCGAATTCTTTACAACGCTTTTCGCACCGCCCCTTTGCTTCCCAACTTTTAATTTCAAATTTACTCCCGATAGTTCTTAGAAGACATTTATATTTTGTAAGTAACTACCATGCCATATTTAAAGTTTCTATACTCCTTAGTACAATAAAAATCCCCATTTTAAACATTTTTAGATCCTGCACGCTCTGTTGATAGTGTCCCCATCGTAAAATGGAGATTAAATTTGTTATGTTTTAACAGATTCTATCACCACCAATTTACTTTTAAAATCGGTTTGATACGTGCTCAGACTGTTTACATAGTGCTATTCAGAAAGTTTTTACTTTATTAAAAATGCACAGCATTTGCTGTATCGAAACTCTACCTCTTCTTAAGACTCTCTTTATGCTGACCAATGAGAATGCTTTACTATATAGTCAAGTAACAGATTTTTATCAAAGTGGTGGAGTGATGGTGAAGCAAATCTTGTGGAGTTTTAACACAGTTTTAGGGCGACTTTCCGTGCAAATTTTGAATATTTAAGAAAATGCTAGATTTCATTTACATATTATAAGTAATTACCATTCTAAATTTTATGCTTGCAGTCCTTTCAGTAACACAAAAATCGCATTTTTAAAATGTGTTTTGCTCTAGCGCCCCCATTGTATTTGTGACATCGACATAAGATATAGCCTATGTTTGAATCCAGGCAAACATCATGATTTTGGTACCATTACCTTTGAAATCGGTTCGGTAGTTCCGGAGATTGGCCAAACAAACAAACTACCAGCAAACAAACAAACAAACAAACATCAAACAAACAAAGAAACCAATAAACAAACAAAACCAGCAAACAAAGAAACCAATAAACAAACAAATAAACAAACGCTCACACGCATTCCCCCCTTTTTAAATTTCGATTTTTTAAGGAAATGCTTGAGATCATTTACATTAGGGGTGCACAACCTTTTCAAGAGAAGGGCCACTTACAAATATGTCTGGGTGATCGAGGGCCACATCAATAACTTGGAGGGAATTCGCTTTTAAAGGTGTTCTGTGGCCTATAATTGGATAAAAAATATGTTTTCAGAGGGAAGTAGGGGATACCCTCTTTTAGGTTCGCTTAACCAATCAAAATATCCTATTCAGTTGGTAGAGATATATCAGCAGTTTTTGCGTTTGTATAGATAACAGATATAGCAATGATTATTCTCAAGATGTAATAATATTCCTTGACTTTATTCAGGGGAGTAAATATTGTTTTATTAAAACTGCTAAAAAACAAAGCGGCTGGTGCCAAAAAAAATGCAAATTTTTTGGGATGAGAGAGAATTAGACGATCAACAAGATTTTTCCATGCCTCGTCACTGAAATTCCCTATTTTTTAATGCCCGATCAAAAAAATTTGCAGCTTTTTATGCTTGATCGACCAAATTTGGGCTTTTTACGAAAGTGATCGACAAAATTCCAATTTCTTCAAAATTGATCATGAACATTCGATCTTGCCGTGCCTGATCAATAAAATTTGCAATTCTTACGCAACAAATTGATAAAATTAGCGATTTTTACGAAACCAAATGAGAAAATTCACAAATTTTACAAATCCGATCGATGAAATTCATGATTTTTACAAAGCCAATCGACAAAATTTACGAAGCTGATCGACAAAATTCGTTATGTTTCCTCAAATAATTGATAAAATTCGCGATTTTTCTGCGACTGATCGATGCAATTCACGATTTTTACGAAGCCGATCGATGAAATTCACGATTTTTACGAAACCCATTGATAAAATTCACAATTTGCCCGCGCCTGATTAACAAAATTCACAATTATTCTGTGCTTGATGAACAAAATTAGCGATTTTTACGAAGCCGATCGACGAAATTTGCGCTTTTTCATGACATGATCAATAAACTTTGAGATTTTTTTCCGCGGCTGATCGACAAAATTTTTGATTTTCCTGCACTTGATCGATGAAATTATCGATTTTTAGGAAGCCGATCGACAAAATTCGCGATTTTTACGAAGCCGATGGACGAAATTCACGATATTTACTAAGCCGATCGGCCAAATTTGCGATATTTACAAAGCTGATCGGCGAAATTCACGATTGTTCTTCTCATGATCGACGAAGTTCACGATTTTTACCAAGCCAATCGAGAAACCTCACAAATTTTCCGCACCTGATCAACAAAATTAGCAATTTTTACGAAACCGATCAGCAAATTCATGATTTTTCAATGCCGATCGACAAAATTCGCGATTTTTTCGAAACCAATCGAGAAAATTCATGGTCTTCATGGCGCTTGACCAGCAAAATTCGCGACTTTTACGAAGCTGGTAGCTGAAATTTGCAATTTTTAAGAAGCTGATCGACTCAATTTGAAATTTTTCCACACATGATTGACTAAATTCACGACTCTTCCGTACCAGATGGACGAATTTCGCAATTTTTATAAACCTTATCGACGAAATTCGAGATTTTTATAAAGTCGATTAACTGAATTCGCAATTTTCATAAACCTGATCGACAAAATTTACAATTTTTGCAAAACTGATCGATGAAATTAACGATTTTTCTTCGCCTGATCGATAAAATTCCTATGTTCCTCGCACCGGATAGATGAAATTCGCGATTTTATTTCAGCCTTACCAACGAAATTTGCGATTTTTCTGCGCGAGATCGACAAAATTCGCGATATTTCCATGACCGATCAACGAAACTTGAGATTTCTTGGAATCCGATCAATAAAACTCGCGATTTTTCCGTGTTCGTTCGGCGGAATTTGCGCTTTTTCCGCCTTTAACTGACGTAATCTGATTTTTTCATACCTGATGAACGAAATGTGCAATTTTTCCACACTTGATGAGTGAACTTTGCGATTTTTCCAAGTCCGATCTGCGAAATTTGCGATTCTTAAGTGACTGACGAGATTTTGAAGTTTTCCCATGGTAAATTGACGAAATTTAAGATTTTTTCTTCGAATTTTGCACAAAAATTGCATTTTTTTCTAGTTGTAAATTGACGAAGTTCGCGGGCCACACGTTAACCAATCGCAGGCCACAGGTTGTGCATCCCTAATTTACATCTTATAAGTAATTTCCATGCTATATTTCATGCATGTAGTCCCTTGAGTAACACAAAAATCGCATTTTTAATGTTTTTTGTTCTTGCACTTTCTTTGGATTTGTTTTATCGACATAAAATGTAGCCTACGTTTCATTCCGGGCGAACACCATCATTTTGACACCATTACTTTGAAATCGGTTCTGTAGTTCCGGAGATTAGCCCCCATAAACAAACAAACAAACTTTTCCTCTGTATCTATAGGTATAGATAAGGGGATGCAAATTCGCAAACACTCAACGTCCCAGCGCGCTTGACGCCAACCCCTCTAGCCAAGGGCTTTGGCGAAAAATTGAACTTCGACGTGCATACTTGAATACTGCTGGTATCGTAGTTTGAAATTTGCATTGCAAATATTTATATCCACTTTATATGAATATTTTAGATACACTTACAGAATTCAAATATATCTTTTTTTTCTGTAGCGGATTAATTCAGTCTACACAAGTTGTGCTATTGATTACACTAGTTTAATACTGATGCTGTTACAATAGGATTACCGTTAAAAAGCTAGGATGACGCTGGAAAATTTAAAATGCATGTTTTTAGAATTATGAAGGTATAATAGTTGAAACAATAAGCCGCATAGTTAATCACGATTGATCAACGTAATTCAAAAATATTTGCAAACTTGGTTTGTCTTTTTTTTCCAGACTTGCTTTAGAACTTCAGACTTGCACGCACATTTTCATCTTCTCCCGAAAGCGCTTGGCTACAGAGGTTGACGTGAAGCGCGCTGGGACGTTGAGTGCGAATTAGCTAACGGGATATGTGTCAAGGTGAAGGGGAGAAGGGGTTTGGTGAAGTGTGACAGTTTGTAACAAAGGGGGGGGGAGAAGGGTAAAAAATATTTTTTAAAAAGTGTGACATCATTTATGAACAGCTCCAAAGGTAAGAGTTAATGAAAAATATGTAATGCTAAAGTATGTTTCCATCCCAATATTTATTTAAATGTAAAATGTTTAAGATATCAAATCGAAAAGTTGTGTTAACTGAAATAGTGTTGGGTTCATATTACAGTACAGAGGACTCTTTGAAATTCGCAAACGCCTAAAATCCACACATCATCACAGATGTGAACACTGACACTTTCAGCTCATATGCAAGGTGTAGAGTTGCAAAACACCCACAGTTTTTGAGGGACGGGAATAAACCCGGGAATTTTGGGGAATAAACCCGGAATTTTGGGGAATATTGGAAATTTTGAAGAAGTTTTGAAAGTAAACAAAACCAGTCATTTTTCAACTTGAAATTTTCATTTTAAGACATCATTGCTCATTGTTCTGAGAAATTTAAATGGATTTTTTATTAATTAACAAGACTTATTATGTTAACACTTTGCAACTTTTTAAATTCCTAAAATTCAACAGCTTTACAACAATGGTGACTGAATTATTGAAGATTTCAATTATTTTCTTAAAAATTAAAATTGTTTACTTTCTGTTACCTGGCATATCCAACGTATAGTCTTTATTTAATTTTTTTATTTGCGTTGAATCTGAGAACAAGGTAGATGTTTACATTTATAAATAAATCTGTCATTTCCCTTTCTAACTTATTAATATTTTAATCTGTTTACTTTTCACTTAAAATCTACTGGTTTTGTTTCCGTTTCTTATTGTAAATATTTTTATGCACTCAATCAGTAGGTTTCATAATACACAAATAGTTGTAATGACAGATTTATTATATTTGATGCCTTGTCTTTTCAGTATAAATTTGCACAGAATCAGGACGGGATCAGAGAAAACATGCTCTGATGTTGATTATCTTCGCTTGGCTCGCTTAGAAGATGGGTTGAGTTGTTCTTGCAATTACAGTTAAGAATAAAACAATTGAAATCATTACAAAAATATTAAATAATAAATTAAATATTTCAATGTTTAAAATGTTCTAAAAACTCCCGGTTTATTCCCGGGAATAAATCCGTTTTTTCCAGCCTTTGCAACTCTATAAATTAGTAACTTCTTTATTCTATGCCATTCCATATGCACTTTAATATATCATTCTTGTTAATAAGACGAAACTTTTTTCCTGAAATCATTCAAGATATTTTGTTGATATAAATGGTGATCACAATCTTTTTACCAAATATATTTATGTTTTAATGAAGCATTCTTGGTATTAAGTCAGGCTGAAACTGAAATAAAACTTCCTTATTTTGTGTTTCTCATGTAAATTAGTAACGTTGTTTGGAAATGCAGGTTTCATTGAATAATTTAAAAAAAAATCTCATCTCTATAATTTAAATTAAATATAAATGCATTACGGTAGACTCTCTCAAATCTGCACAGGTTGGGACCAGAGATTTATAAATTTTAGAATTTTGCGGATTTCTGGTCATTGCATTGTTTACATTTTTTAAACAGTAATTTAACTGCAATTAATAATGCAATTGAAACTATAATGAATGTTTGCAATATTATAAATAGTAAAATAAATAAAAACTAAAATAACAAAAACTATTAATAATTTTTAAAATGATCAAAATATTAAAAGAAAGCCGAAGTTAACAATCAATAATGTATGACTAAATATTCATTATAAAGATGAAATGTATTTTTACTTGATTATTTAATGAAACTTGCCTCATAGAGATAAGTTACTAATTCTCATTAAAATAAAAAAAAATAAATTTTATTTCAGGTTTAACCAGACTTAAAAACCGAAATAGATTGATTAATACATAAATATATTTGATATGGAGATTGTGAGTGCCAGTGATATCAGCAAAATCTTGAATCCTTTCAGAAATAAATTTATTCTTCCTTGATGAAAAAAAAAAATCATGAACTAGGTAATATTAAAGAAAATTACAGATTAAAAAATATATATTATTAATAGAAAACTAAAAATGTCAAATTTTATTTCTATATCTGAACTGAATGTTGCATAGTTTACATTCGTTTAAATCATGCACAGATTTTAGGGTTGCAGATTTGAAGGAGTCTATTGTATTAGCTATTTATTTAATGTTTAATATAATTTAATCATTTTAAAAATGTACTTAATTTTTATTATTTTACTTTGTTACATAGTTTTTTAATATTTTACTATACTATAAACATTAATTATAATTTTGAATGCTAAACTACACATACAAATTAATGTTCAAAAATGTAAGGCCAAAAAAAGATCTTTAATACGCGAAACTCTAAAATCTGTACAATCTTTTGCCCAAAGCTGTTCGGATTTGAAGGAATCTACAGTATTACTCGTTTCATAAATATCTTTTAAAGCTTTATCCTCAGTTTTTTACTATTTAAATATTTCAAACCATTCAAATGTTTAAATGTTAAAAGTTCGCATCTTCCAGGTTCCAGTGTCCATTTTTCAGCAATTGTTTTGACAATTTTTGCAGCAGAAATTTCATCTAGATTAATATAGGCCGAAAGGCTTCAGAACAGACAATCGCCTCATTGAATTCAAGGCTGAAATTCTAGAATAAGTAAAAGTTTGATTTGCATATTAAAACTCAATCAGTCTGCCAAGTCATATCTTGGTGGAAAACACCTGAAAATCCAATTTTAGCAGTTTATATGTAGGTTTACCGTGGTGTTTTTTTCGTTCCCAGTCCTCCTTATTTTCATATATTTGACTGCAATGAAATAGAATAATAAACTAACCAGTCAATCGCATGTATCAGGTTTTGAGGTGTTTTCCAGCAAAATATGACTTGGCAGACCGATTGTGTCTTACTATGGGTATCGAGTTTCAACTATTTCTAGATTTTTTTCCGTGAACTCGATGAAGTGATTGTCTGTGCTGCCGCCTTCCGGTCTAAGGGAAAATAGTTGTTTATAAGACTGTTTAATAATCCATTTATTAGAATGCTGAGCTAAGTATTTCTTGTCATATTTTATATTTCTGATATGTTAGTTTAATAAATGCTATGCTAAAAAAACTTTGTTTTTATTCCTTCTACAACTTAGTATATATATATATTTGCATGTACTTTCAGCTTCCATTCTGATTTAGTTTATTTTTAACTCATGTATTTTATTCCTCCTTTTTATTCCATTTCAGATGTCAAGTTTAAAATTTGCATTTCAGTAAGCTACTCTTACTTTTATTTACTTTTAGTCTAGCCGTCACATAAGTAAATGGACGTAAGTGGATAAAAGCAGTAAAGTAAGTGTAAGTTTCAGGCACCAATGTTTTCTTCCCATTAAAACAATCTTCGGTGTTTGCGAGCTGGCATTTTATTCTTTTCTCCTTTTTCATTTTCTTTACACAAAAAACTCTTTGCTTTCTTATATTCAGTTAATAAATTTTTGATTATTCATTTGATTATTTATATGATCGTATATCATAGAAAGTAAAATAGAAATTTATATTCTGATTGTCTGTGATTTCTTTTAATTGCATTGTTTAATCTTTTGAAAATTCAAATGTATTTGAAAGTATATAGCAAGTCTTAATAGCTGATTTCATTTTCAGAATACCCTCATTTAAATAGCACACAATCTGCCACTGGAATTGAAGTGAATAATGACAAACTAGTAAAGCATTTAAATAAAGAAAACTAGGTCTTCAAATTACATATGTATCAAACATATATAGGCAAATCAATAAAATTAATCTATGACTGTAAGAAAAATTTGTCACAATTTTTTATGCATTTTCCAAAAAATGTCTTGCTTTGATTGGGAAAGAAAAGATGACATAAAATAATTTGTTCTGGTTGAAAAGGAATATAAACAAGATCCAACTTCACAAGAGAAAACCGATAAATATTAAAGTTTTAAAACTATCCTAAAGCTTTAAAACTTTTATTTAGAGCTCAATAGGTTTTATACCACTTTGTACGTTGAATGTGTTCAGCATTAACAGGAAACTACCTATTTTAAATTTAGCGAAACACAAGGTTCTACTTGTTTTGATATTTGACGGCAAGTTCAAATGTTGTATTTAAAAATTAAAATCCGTCGGATTTTTGTGTCAATTGTCATATTAATTAAAAAGGCTGTTTGCGAATACAAAAAATAGTTTTGTTCCACCCCCTTCCTCAACGACATGCCAATGAAACAGAATTTTTGACTTACACACTAAAAAATCAAAAGCCTTTTAAATTAAACTTTGTATAATCAGACATTCAGTTACAAATATAAGCAACTGGGCAAAAATTTCCAAGTAATTGGAAAATAATTCAATCACATATGCTACATTAAACACTTTTGTCTCGAGTAAATAACGTAATATTTATTGTACAGCAAATTTTACGATTTCTCGAACTTTAAAGCATTTTAATATATAAGACTTTTTAACAATATCGTTTCTATTGATGATTGTTAAAAAAAATTAAAAAGATGCTACCAAAAAAGATTCAAAACATAATTTTATTTTTGAGACAATGCAAAATTCTTTCGAAGAAATTTCATTCCTTAGTAGAAATGCATTTAACAAACATTACTTTGGGGAATAAAGTATGGAAGGATTAGAGAGCTCCATCCTAGAAGTTCATTCTAAATAGGGTTCTGAAAATCAAAAAGGTAAGAACCACAGCGCTCGAACATTCTACATAAAGATTTGACTTTGAATTTGTGTGTACATGGATATCAATAACAATATCTTTTTAAGAAAACTCAGTCAAATTCACAATTTTTTTTAAATATATGTGTAAAGATGCAGATGTTTTCGAATTGGAAATTTTTGAAAAGACCATTCATGAAAGATCACAAACAGGAGGATAATAAAGAAAATATTTTCTTGAATTGTCATTGATTGAGAATCCCTTTAATTCTTCATAGTACAGAAAAATTCTGTTCGGACAAGGATAAAATGATTGACTAACACCGGAATTTACAGACGAATTTATTACAAATTAAAAACTTGTTACCTGAAACTTTCACTGTCGATGTAAAATTTTATTAAATATTCTTGGTACCATTTGTAGGTTTGGAATTAAAATTAGGTGGTCCCGACGTGGGACCACTGCGCCGGAAAAATACATATTCCACAATCAAAGGTTTTTCCTTTGCATAGATGTACAGATGTTAATTTGCATCTCCACTTTCCGAAAATCCTTTTGAACATGTTTCACAAAGAAAAAGTTTTTCCATTGTATGATTACCCCTATATAAAAATTCTTTGGAGCATATTTGACAAACATAAGGTGTTTCCTTAGAATGGGTGCGCAAATGTACTTTGAGAGTATGACTTCTTGAAAATCCTTTGTAGCATATTTCACAAACAAAAGGGTTTTCCTTTGAATGCGTGTGCAAGTGTAATTTCAGAACATCTCTTCGTGAAAATCCTTTGAAACACAATTCACAAACAAAAGGTTTTTCATTTGTATGAATGCGCAAATGCATTTTGAGGTTACCACTATGTGAAAATTCTTTGGAACATATTTCACAAATAAAAGGTTTTACTATGGTGTGGCTGCGCAAGTGTACCTTAAGATGAACATTTTCTAAAAATCGTTTGGAACATATTTCACAAACGAAAGATTTTAACTTTATATGGGTACGCAAGTGATTTTTCAAATTACCAGGATGTGGAAATCGTTTGAAACATATTTCGCAAACAAAAGGTTTTTCCTTTGTATGGACACGCAAGTGTTTTTTCAGATCACCACCTTGTGAAAATCCTTTGGAACATATTTCACAAAGAAAAGGTTTTTCCTTTGTATGGGTGCGCAAGTGTATGGTCAGGCCACCTTTTTGCAAAAATTCTTTGGAACAAATTTCACACATAAAAGGTTTTTCCTTTGTATGTATGAGTAAGTGTCTTTTCAGACTGCTGCTTTCCGAAAATCCTTTGGAACATAGTTCGCAATTAAATGGTTTTTCTGTTGTATGGACACGCAAGTGTTTTTTCAGATAACTACTTTCTAAAAATCCTTTCGAACAAATTTCACAAATAAAAGGTTTTTCATTTGTATGGGTGCGCAAGTGTCTTATAAGATTACAACTTTGTGAAAATCCTTTGGAGCATGTTTCACAATAAAAAGATTTTTCTTTTGCATGAGAGTGAATCTCTGGTGGTGACATTTTCTTTAGGGAAATTTATTTATTTTCATGCATCTTAGAAGATAAAATATCCGCATAAAAATATATCTATATATACTGGGTGTGTGAATTAATTTTAAGGGTTTTTTCTGTAAATTAAAGGTTTTATTATGAACAACTGAATACATCATTATGTTTCAAAGTAATGCCCATTGCTAGCCACTACTTTCTCCCATCTTTCTGGTAGCATACGGATTCCGCGTCGAAAGAACAACTCATCTTTTGATGCAATCCACGAATCAATCCAATCTTTCGTACCTTCGTAAGATTGGAAGAGCTGCGTAGCCAGGCTGTGTTCCATGGATCTGAACAAGTAGTAATCCGATGGAGCAATATCTGGTGAATATGGCGGGTGGGGTAAAACATCCCATTTTAACGTTTCCAAATATTTTTTCATTCCACAAGCAACATGTGGTCGAGCGTTGTCCATGCCTTTGCTCGAATTGTGGACGTTTTTCTTTTAAAGCACGGCTCAAACGCATCAATTGTGTTCTGTAGCGTTCACCAGTTATTGTTTCATTCGGTTGAAGCAGTTCGTAATACACAACACCGAGCTGGTCCCACCAAATACAGAGCATCAGTTTTTCACCATGAATATTCGGTTTCGCCGTCCATGTCGATGCATGACCAGGCAAACCCCATGATTTTTTCCGCTTATTATTATCGTACCGAATCCATTTTTCATCGCCAGTGACGATCCGATGAAAAAATCCCTTCCTGTTTTGGCGCTAAAGCAATAATTCACAGGTGAATAATCGGCGTTCAAGGTCTCTCGCCTTCAGTTCGTATGGTACCCAATTTCCTTGCTTTTGAATCATACCGAGAGCCTTTAAACGTTTAGAAACTGTTGTGCGATCAACATTCAAAGATTCAGCAAGTTCATCTTGTGTTTGACATGAATCTTGGTCGAGTAATTCTTCCAATTCCGTATCTTCGAACTTTTTCGGTTGTCCTGGGCGTTCTCTGTCACCTGTATCGTAAACACCACTTTTAAAACGTCGAAACCAATACTCACATGTTTTTATCGACGGAGAATGTTCGCCATAAGTTTCCAATAGCATTCGATGACTTTCAGCAGCACTTTTCTTCGAATTAAACAGGAACAATAACACTTCCCGCAAATGGTGTTTTGTTGGCTCGTACTTCGACATTTTCAGACCTGCAAACAAGTGTGTTGTTTACACATCAGCCCAAAGTCACATATTAAACAGTAAAGCCTATTCATAGAGCTTACACGAGAATATAGTTACAGACGAGATTGATGCGATATAGCACAAGTTACGCCATCTATTGTAAATCCCTCAAAACTAATTCACACTCCTAATATATTTATAGATATATCTATATATATATTTTGTTGAAATTCTTCAAGAAAATGGCTTTAAATACTTTTAAATAAAAGTATTTCAGCTCTCTACCTTTAAATCTGAAATGTTAAAAAAAATATTGATATATTTTTTTACCTGTATAGTTTAATAGATATTAATTATCAGTTTTCAAAAAATTCAATAATTTAAGTAGTTACAAATTGAAAAAATAAAATACTAGTACAAACTACTTGTTTACATATTAACCTTTAAGAGCATGGAGAATTTGTAATGTGTTTTGTGCATAAAAAGATATCTATATATATATTTATAGATATATCTATATACAGGGTGGTCATAAAAAAAACTTTGCCGATATACGGAGCTCTAGCGGCCAGTCCGCTCAACCGATCGAAATGAAATTTCAGATATAGCTATTCAGAGGTATGAGCTCGAGATTCTGTGAACAACAACAAAATGGCGTTCATGGTTACGGTTATAGTTACAGAAACTCGAAATTTTCCAATGACAACACCCATATTTTTTCATCGCAAAATGCTCAACGCATGCGAAAACCCTAAAGAGCGTTGGAACCGTACGTGTATCGCAAGAAACGGACATGTTATGCACGTACAAAAAACCGTTCTGGGAATCCTCCCTCCCATAGAAAAAACTCGATTGGGGCGCAAGGAGGAAATTTGCATATGACATAGAGTCAGTACGCTGATCTCTGATTACAATACAGATCGGAGAAACTAAAACTTTTATTTTGATTACACATTTTCCTCATGAGTACCATCACAAGCAATTACACATTGCATGGTGATGGCACATATGTGGAAAATGTGTAATCAAAATAAAAGTTTTATTTTCTCCGATCTGTATTGTAATCAAAGTTTAATGTACTGACTCTGTGTCATATGAAAATTTCCTCCTTGCGCCCCAATCGAGTTTTTTCTATGGGAGGGAGGATTCCCAGAACGGTTTTTTGTACGTGCATAACATGTCCGTTTCTTGCGATACACGTACGGTTCCAACGCTCTTTAGGGATTTCGCATGCGCTGAGCATTTTGCGATGAAAAAATGGGTGTTGCCATTGGAAATTTTTGAGTTTTTGTAACAATAACCGTAACCGTGAGCGCCACTTTGTTGCCGTTCACAGAATCTCGAGCTCATACCTCTGAATAGCTATATCTGAAATTTCATTTCGATCGGTTGAGCGGACTGGCCGCTAGAGCTCCGTATATCGGCAAAGTTTTTTTATAACCACCCTATATATATCTATATATATATTTTGTTGAAATTCTTCAAGAAAATGGTTTTAAATACTTTTAAATAAAAGTATTTCAGCTCTCCACCTTTAAATCTGAAATGTTAAAAAAAATATTGATATATTTTTTACCTGTATAGTTTAATAGATATTAATTATCAGTTTTCAAAAAAATTCAATAATTTAAGTAGCTACAAATTGAAAAAATAAAATACTAGTACAAACTACTTGTTTACATATTAACCTTTAAGAACTTGGAGAATTTGTAATAGCATACAACGTTAGCATCTTCTTCTGTAAACCAACTCATATCATAAATATTAAATTAAATCATAAATGTCATCTTTAAATTATACTTTTTATTAACATAATATAACAAAAAGTTTGGGTGACAATTTTTTGCATTAGCATTTGAAAACAAAAACACATACATTCAAAATAACAAAAAGAATTTTTGCTGCTCGATCTTATTGACCAATTATAGCTGCTCTTATACATAGATACTGCTTAGAAGAATCTTATGTACTTTCCAAGTAAAATTCGAATAACTCTGCAGTTCTGCCCTACTGAAATTATAATAATGAAAAAATTAAACATTTCGAATTTGAACACGGATTTAATATTGAATTTTTATTAGGAAGCAGCTAAATAAGATGCAGGTGTTAGACATAATTATTCTCAAAAGTACAGCTGCTCATGAAGAAGTAGATTACATAATGTACTGTGCATATTATTAGATGTTAAACAAATTAATTATCTACACGTATTAAAACTCATTATCTTCTGGGAGAGATCTCTATCAACATTTGTATGGAGTAAAGCTTCTCAGGAAAGAATGAAAATGATAGTTAATCCTGCATGTGGATAATTAAGCTCGATTGAATAAGTATATTCATACATGAAAAAAAGGTAAAATATCATTGACGGAAAAATATATCAAAATTCATAAATTTGTAAACTTGGTGATATTGTTTGGTTATCATGATCTGAATTTTTTAGCTTCAGTTACCTTAAGCATTCCTTGAGTTACCTTAAACATTCCTTGAGTTACCTTAAGCATTGCTGCTTCGACTTTGATTTTTTTCAGAAATTCTGATGAAATTTCTTAGACAGGAGCCAGACACCAGTTAAATAGTCTGGAACATGATTCTGCAAATTTGAGCATTCCACCATTTATCCTTGAATTTAATGTTATGATTAATTTTTAAAAAACATTTTACATATGTTGGTGAAATCAATTTTAGAAAATCTTTCATGTCCACAACTTTTTATAGGGGAGATGGAACATCTGCAATAATACTTAAAATAAGTTTTAATGTTAATTTATGTGTCTTCCATCACATGGAGTAATCATTGTATCATACTTGTTGCTAAAAATGTTTTTAGTTGCAAGCACCTATGAATTTGCGACTTAAAAGGGCTGTTTTACGATATCAAAAGCAAGTATCTGATCAGATTTTTTATGTAAATTTTTCTTCTCAATTTTATTTAACTCAATTTTTTTTTATGTTTTGTAGACTCAACAACATGCTTTTTATGAACGAATAATTAATTTGGGCCTAAAAGCGACGTGCTTCTTGTAAAAACCTATTTTTTTTTCAAAAATTGCTCTAAGGGTGGGATAGGACACTATGACTCAGGGAATGTCTCATCCCTTCCAAATTATATCTCTAAATCAAAATAATCGTATTTAATTACATATAAAGTTTCAGTATTTTATAGTTATAAGGCTATCTTATTCTGGAATTGAATTGTTTAACAAATAAAACTGAGTATTTTGCAAGTTAAAAAAGAATTTTAACTGTCTTCGTGATTTATTTTAGAAACAAATATGCATTGCATTATTAAAGCAAAATATTTTTTTCTTACTCATGCATTATTTATCAATATCAATTATTACTATTAAAATATTTAGGTTTAATTTCTATCACATGAATTTTCTGAGTTTTTTAAAATGAAATACTACTGTTTTAAATAGTTGTTAAACTCATACTACAAATATTTATTTTTACATAGCAATACACTATATATCCAGTGAAATGAAAAAGGAAATTTCATCTTGCCCAAGAAATTGATTGTTCCATCTTTAATGATTTAAGAATGCATAATCGAAATACTATAAGTGTAAGCATATTTTTCATTTGATTTGGATTTTACAAATTATTATATAACATAAATTAAATGTTGTGGTTTACAATTCCTTACTGGGGATCCTTAATAAGGGAGGGGTGGGGCATTTATCGTGTTAATTTAATTGATTTATTAACATAAAAAGTTAATTATTATCACTAAATTTATATTTTAAAAATATGTTAAAATTTTACAAGATGTTATTCTGAAAATTTAAAATTTGTACTAACGAAACGTAATTTGTAAAAAAAAAAAATATATTTTTATTAAAACTGTCCCAACTCTACCTATTCTCTCCTATGTATAAAAATAATCGTAACTAAACTGGAATTATTTGCACTATTCTGTAGTGTGGTCTTTAAGAAAATGGCACCAAATCTTGTGGGAAAATTAAACAAAATAAGGGGTGATGGATTACGCGATTTATAAATTTGCCGCTAGGGGAATATGTGGCTCTATGTAATAGAAAATCAAGTTTTAAAAATGCAGAATCGGTACTGATGTAAAATTACCTTTTATTTAACACATTCAAATCAGGTTCAATGTCACCGCCGTTTCTGTGCACCACACATTGCATTCTGTGGATAGTATGCACAACAGCAGAAAGTAAGATGTCTGCAGGAATCTCAGGCACACTCACAAGGAAGGTCTCCATAAGGGCATACTCCGAAAAATCTGAAAAAATTATAGAATGTTCTTCCCATGAGGATATATACGTTTATAAAAAAATTTTCGGCGGAACCTCCGTACCCTATCCGTAAAAAAATAATGAACATTTCGTTATTTGGTGATTTATCATCGGTTGGCGATGAAAAATAGTCTCGAAAAATGTTTTTTTTTTATGTCAAATGCATTTTAAAGGTAAAAAGTTTCATGTTCAACTTGTTTAGATAAATTAAATATCTTTGGCTTTGTCAGCTTTAGTTTGTTTTAAGTATAATTTCGTTATATTGATATTTATATGTATTTACATTCAAATTTAACCATCAAAATTTGAGATTTAAAGAGAAGTTCAAATTTAAACTAGTTAAAATTGTAAATATATACAGGGCAGTTGCACCACAAAATTTAACTAATAAGAATGTATTTATTAAAATACAACACATTGCTCAGTTGTACAAAAAACAGGAATTTTAATATACATTTGTACACTTAAAATAAAATAAAACTATCAATGTTTCGTGCCGTCTTCTGCAGGCGTCTTCAGGTTACTTATTAGTTAAAATAATTTCAAAGTCCAGTGGAGGATTGTGAATTCGATTTTGTTGCTATGGAAACATTTAGCTTTTATTTTTCAATGCACTTAAATGTATCAAAATAATTTTACTGAATAAGAATTTTCTGTGCATGAAAATATTTATTTCAGAGGTAAATGAAATAACTACAGCAAAAAATAATATATATATATATATATATGAAATTTAATATATATGTGTGTGCAAATAATATATTAAATTCTCTCATTGTTTATGCTTAAATTCATAAAATACCATTTATACGGATTCTAAAAAGCCAGAAATTTTCAGTTGCATTAAAATCGTTTGCTTTTGGCGGGAAAAAGTGCTGCTCGCCAAATCGTGAGACACTTTCGTCTTTTCACGCCAAATATTCGAAAGTATTTTATTTTTTACATGTTTTCTTATGTGATTCCGCCGATAATTTTCACTGATCCTTTATTACATACATGAGTAGCTTAATTGGTTTTTTTTTTTTTTTTTTTAAATCTGAGTATGCCCAGTATGGAGACTTTCCTTGTCAGTGCTATGTTATCCTTGAACATAGCCAGGTGTTAGAGAAACTCTGTGATAAACTTGAACTTCAGATAACCACATAGCAAGAAGTCACAAGGGGTAAGATTATTGGACTGATGTGGCAATAAAAAGTTGAAATTGTCCCACAATAATATTGTTTCAATATAATAAAATGTTAATATAAAATTATTTTTAGAAAGAGGGAGGGGCTTAAAAGATTAAAAAATCACTGCCAGAGCAAAAGTTCTTTATGACAGAACATCACAAATAATAATAGTAAAAAAAAGATTTTTTTTATTGAAAATGTATGAAACATGCCCATTAATAAGTTGAAAATATATGAAAATACCCATCTTGATGTTTTCAAAAATAAATATCAGTTACATCATGATAGAGTATCACTATTGATAGGTATCAGCGAAAATACAGAACCTCATTAAATTTAACCAAGAGATATTTGATGGAAGAATCCAGGCAATCTGTGAATTGCTAGAATATACAATCAGTTTATGTCATATTTCAAAATGGATTTTTTTTTAGATTCAACCTATCCTCTTACTTCAGATAAAGCTTATAAAGTTGTGTAGAACATACAGATTCGAATTTCAGTTTCATCAGTGCATATTTCAGACTTAAACCAGTTTTGCTTAAGTCATATTTTCTTGAAAAAATGCATTGGCTTTTCCAATCTTTTTAAATAATTGATATTAGTTAAAAGGCATGGAGATTTGTGTTATTCTGTTACATAAAGTTACTTCCAGGATACAGTTCCCGATTTTGGAGGATTTGATTTCTGTTCTTTTCTTTCTAGTTTCTGGTTTTAAAATCCGGTCTTGCTGCCAAACTATGATTTTATCTTTTACTTGCATGCATATGCATTTTTGTAGGGATCTCTCTCTCTCTCTCTTTTTTTTTTTTTTTTACGTTTATTTTAATTCTTCCAGAAGATTCCAACTTCCTCCATCCCTAATAGATTTTCATCACATTTTCATCTTTCACTCCTCTTTTTATTACTTTTATTCATTTTTCTTAGTTATTATAATTCTCAAGGCTTGTCCCTTACTTTATACTCTTTTAGCTCCTTCCATCTTTTTTAGCATCAGCATTATCCTTCACTCCATTCTTCTTGTAGGGTACCCCCACTCTAGTACTATCAGGTGACCTCCTTAAATTTCCCTTTATGTTATCAAAAAATAGGCTTAATTTCTAAATTATTTAAGGTTTTTGCCCTTTATTGTCAATTTTACCCATTTTCCACCTGTTTATACATTTTTTCTATTTGTGACATTGTCTATACAGTAGACTCACTCAAATCCACATAGCTTGAGAACAGAGATTGTGCGGATTTTAGAATTTCGCAGATATCTAGTCATTGCTTTGCTTAAATTTTTAAACAGTAATTTTAACATTAATAATGTAATTGAGATTAATGAATGCTTATAATATAGTAAAATATTAAAATAATTAAGTAATAAATTAAAATAATAAAAATTTAGATGATTTTTTTTAAATGATTCAAATATTAAAAAACAAAGGTCAAGTAAATAATAATGTATAGTTAAGTATTCATTTTAAAGATATGCACTTTTCTTAAATTATTCAAGAAACTTGCCAGATGCACTATAGCTTCACATCAAAATTATAAAGTATAGGGAAGTTTTATTTCAGATCTAGCCAGACTCAATAATCAGAAAAGCTTGATTAATGCAATACATTTGACAAAAAGATTATTATTACCAATAATATCAGCAATATTTTTTTTTTTTTTTTTTTTCAAAATTAAATTTATTCTTCCCACATGTAAAAGCAATTCAGTATTTTTAATGAAAATTACAGACTAAAAAAATTATAGAATTGATATAAAAATAAAGGAGTTCAATTTTGTCCCTATAGCTGAACTGAAAGTTTCATTGTTTAAATCTCTAAATTAAGTGTGGATTTTAAGGCCCCTGTCCTCGCTCGAGGAAAGGCTCGCGAGCTATTGCTATTCCTATGGGGAAGCATTTTTCTAATAACTCTTTCGCATTTTGACATTTTTGAATAATTTTTTTTGCATTGGATAGCTGAGGTGCATGCCGACAGCGCACTTTTTTTACTCTTTCAATTTTGGTTACAAATATTTTTTACAAAGTTAGTTTCACTTTCAAAACCGGTTTCGAAACTGAAAGTGCTTTAAAAAATATATCTGCAACCAAAATCGAAAAAGTACAAAAGATGCGCTGTCGGCATGCACCTCAGCTATCCAATGCAAAAAGAAATTATTCAAAAATGTCAAAATGCAAAAGAGTTATTAGAAATATGCTTCCCCATAGGAATAGCATTAGCTCCCGAGCATTTCCTCGAGCGAGGACAGGGGCCTTAAAGAGCTGGTGATTTCAGAGTTGAGGATTAAAGAGAGTCTACTGAATTCTTGTCCATTCACTAAACTGCAAGTTTCACTGCAATAGTAGCATCATTTAAATTAATGTAATTTGACAAATATCACACAATTTTAAGAAATTAAATTAGAATAAATACTCTGGAGGCTTATATACATATAAGTAATGGAAAAAAATACATATATCATGTTGGGAAAAACATTTCTTTTTTTAAATTTAGCATTTAAATAAAATTACAAAGAAAACAACTTTACAATTGTGCCGTTTTAATTAGCGGTCAGTGGGGTTGATTTCCAGTTTTAAGTCTATTTTTCCTAAGCTCATATTAAAGTAAAGATATTGAATTTTTTTTAAAGTAAAATTTAGAGGGTCAGAAAAGGGGTAAGTAGTACAGAGATAATCACAATATTTAAAAACCATGATGCACAATTTTGTGATAAATGTTGCATAAAATTTAGAAAAAAGTAAACCACAATAGCTGAATTATTCAATAATTTGTATAAAAGTAATACAGTTTTGTTATGCTTGATTCAAAAAAAGTAAGTATATAAAAATATAATTTTACTAATAATTTCTAGTAACTATGTTGAAATGTTTATAGATTTATTCACACAACTAGAAATAGGGCATTTAAATATTTTTAATTCACAAAATATTATTTTTGTTCCTATTTATGCATATGCTTACATATGGCCTCAGGTACGTTCACAACTATCCCTCCACCTGTGTACATGTGAAAAAAATTTAGGCAGTTTTTAGAATGATGATATAAGTTAGAAATTCTTAATAAATGTATTCAAAAGTTTCAAAGAGTCATATAAATCAGTTTATGTTTCAATACCTCATAAGAATATTGAAAAATAGTCAGAAATGTGAAAATTGTTCATATGTGTGCCCCTCTCCTGTATTTTGTTTTGTTGTAACTTTCAAATACATGTTTTTTTTAATCCCCATTTTTTTTTGTACAGTAGAAGGCGATATAATTTGGTTATTGGAAGACATGTTTCAGACTCACAGTATATCGAAATGATGTCAAAGAAATGGTCCAAAATGATGAAAACACTTTACTCACTTTGTGAATTGTAATTAATTTTATCATTCATTGAACACAGATTTAATCTTTTACAATCTGAAAAAGTTCATACGTGTTGTTTGATGAATTAAAGCATTTCGTTTCTTTTTGGCATATTGTTCAAATTATCAAGATGAGTAGACAAACATGATCTGAATCATCTCGCCTCACTATTCCCGCAATTACTTTCGTTAAATATGAAATGTCTTCACTAACATGTGGAACGTCATCTTTCATTACCACATCATTTTCAATTTCATCAACTTGCTTATTGCAATTTTTATGTGTTACAGCATCTATAATCTCCTGATCTGTTATGACCTCTGAAATAGTTTGCTGTTGTCAATTTCTATCCAGTCATTTAAATCGTCAACAGAGATCTTGAAATGCATAGCACTGACCACAGATTGCAAGTCCCTCTTTCTATTTCACTGAAATTTTAAATTACAAAATCTATTCTAAAACCGACCCTTTTTTTTCGGGGGACATATTTTACCCCGTGTTAAATCTGAATTTGCAGTATATTGTATCATGTTGTTTCGGGCTTCTACTGTAATTAAAAATTAAATAGAAGAGCATTCACAATAAAGACTTCAAAATGATAATTGATCTCCCGATAAGAAGACCTTAGGTAAGTTATGATATAATAGTGATATGAAATTTTCTTTTGAATGAATAATATTGATTATTAAAATATAATATTGAACATAAAAATTTATATTACGTGAAAGATTGAATAATATATGCTGTGTATCATTGTCTTATTGTACACAGTACAGGTAATTTAAATATTAATATAAATGAAGTTACTACACAGATACTGCAGACTTCCTCAAATCAGTGCAACTTGGGACCAGAAGCTGTTTGGAATTTAGAATTTTGTGGATTCCTGATAATTGTTTTGTTTACATTTCTTTAAACATTAACTAGAATATAATATGTAAACAAAATTGTAATGAATATTTGCAGTATGGTAAAATAATAAAATAGGTGTAATAAACTAAAGTGATAAAAAGTAAGATAATTTTTAAAAAAGGATTAATTTACTAAAAGTAAAGCTCAACCAAATAATTAATAATGTAAAATTAAATATGTATAATAAAAATAAGATACATTTAACCTTGAATTTTACCTACTATATTAATTTATATTAAAATCATATAATCAGGAAGTTTTATTTCAAATTTAGCCAGTTTTAATAATAACTAAAAACAATTCTTTAATATATTAAATACATTTGGTAAAAAGATTTTTATCATCACTGATAGCAACATCTTGTTATTATTCAAAAATAAATTTATACTTTATTCATGAAAAAACAATGATATTATTGAGAATTACATATCAAAATGCATACAAAATGATATAAAACAAAACAATTCTATAATTTGATCCCTCATCTGGACTGAAAGTTGTTTATATCTGTGGTGATGTGCAGATTTGAAGGAATCAACTGTATATCATATATATCCTACTTTTATAAAACATTTAAGAGTTATAAAAGAAAATGTTTCATCTATAAATTTCAGAAACTTTGATTGTGCAAGAAAAAATTCTCAGTCAGCCACCTACTAATTTATACAAGAATTTACAACTGGTTATAAATTTTCATTATAAAAGAAAATCTCAAAATGTTTCTGATAGATTTAGTAGACTCCCTCAAATTCACAAAGCTTGGAACGAGGGATTGTACAGATTTTAGAATTTTTCAGATTTCTGGTCATTGCTTTGTTTACATTTTCGTAAACAGAAATTTCAATGAAACTAAATAAAGAAAATGAAACTATAAAGGATGCTTACAGCATAATAAAATATTAAAATAAATAATAAACTATAGTAATAAAAATTTAGATAATTTTTAAAATGATTAAAATATTTAAAGCAAAGGTCAAGTTAGAATGTAGAAGTAAATGTTCATTATAAAGATAAAATGTATTTTTCTGAAGTTATTCAATGAAATTTGCTTCATATAGGTACACTAAGAATTTACATAAAAATCATAAAATAAAATGGTTTTATTTCAGGCTTAGCCATACTTAATAACCCAAAAAAGCTTGATTAATACATAAGCATATTTAATAAGAAGATTGTACTTACCAATGGTATCAGCACTATCTTAAATTTTTTCAGAAATAAGTATATTCTTTCTTCATGAAAAAATATTAATTCAGTAATATTAACAAAAATAGCAAATTAAAATATGTATGGATTTGATATCAAACTAAAAAAGTAAAATTTTGTCCCAATATCTGTGCGAATGTTTGATTGTTTACATCTGTAAATTATGTGCAGATTTTAGAGAATTGTGGATTTGAGGGAGTCCTATGATTTTTATTGCATGTGAATCCCTTGGAAAGAGAAGATGGTCCTTTTACATTGCCCAAAAGTAGAATTTCACTTTATCTTAAAATATAATAAATTCAAACAAACTAGAAATTTACACACTGGTATTTTTTACAATTGTAATCTGTTTTATGCCCCCCCCCCCAAAAAAAAATGCAGGTCATAATTATTTAATGTAAATTTATTAATAGTTTTATTACTTTATAGAGTAATCCTTTTATATCTTTCACCATTGGATCTTAAATAGAGTGTCAAAATGGATGCTATCATTTGAAAAATCATCATTCATTAATGCTTTTTTTTAAACTTTAACTATGAAGACAAATTTATAAAGAAAATTTAATAAACATTAATCCTAATCACTTTGTATCTGTGCATTTTTTTTTTTCAGTTATTTGCAAACAAATCAATAGGGTTGTTCAGTTAGGGTTGATCTATTGACAAAAGTTTGTAAATCTTAAATTTGATATAAGACAATCTGCTACAATGTAATTTATATTCCATTTTTTTTTTTAATTAGATGATTTGTTTTGGAAAACTGTGTACTATTGAATAAATTTGATGAAACATTAAGCATGTAAGAGAAATATAGCAAACTCTTCGATAAAGACTGAGATGTAACTTAATATTAAGGTTGTGACTAGAGAATTAATGAATGCTTGCAATAATTTTAAAAAATTGTCAAACTGGCGATTTTTTTTTAATTATTTGTTTTCAGTACTAATGTACACTGTATAGTTTGCATTAGATATATTGTTGTGTACATTGGATCTGAATATTTAGGTTTGTAGAATTTGTGAATCTATTGCAGAGTGCTGCCATGTCATGCCAAGCAGTCACTAATTCTGCGGTTTAACCATTTACATTCTTGGTGCTAAGCAAAAATGTTAAATATCGTCAAGTTGGATTCAACACAAGCATGTAAAATTGACCTGATTTTTCTAAGTTTTTTGGCACTCTCTAAAAATCTAAGGCCTGCACACTTTTAACTGACCCAATGTGATACTGATGCTTTGCATCGGGCCATTTAAAAAGTAGATAAAGAGTGGAAAAATACAGTGAACTAATATGAAAAAAGTGGATTTTATGAATCTAAACTTGGAGATAGCATTCTCCATTAAATTACAACAAAAAGTGTCAATATGCTCTATTATATACCACACTTGAAAACGAAAGCTATACTAATTTAGGAAAACTATCATAGAGTTACTTACATTTCAATGAAATTATATCACATACAGCAACATGATTATCTTTGTTTTTCTGTAAAATCTTAAAACATTTTAAACGTTACATTATACTTTCTAAAAAACGCTTTTACGAAATTAACCAGTTGTATTTTTGGATGCACATTTTTTTATTAACTTAAATGCAAATTTCTTTTGTATAAAAATGCTGCAAGAATCTGAGGCCAGATTTACCTGCACACACATAATAAATCTTTTCAAAAAATATTTCAAAGCACAGTTAATTATTTAAAATTTGTTTAATTCCTGCTTGAAATTCTACAAAATAATTCGAACACACGAAATATCTGGCGTATTCCCATAGAATTATGAATGATTTTTGTACTGACGAGTCATTCAAATTGAATCATTCGTGTAGCGTATCTTTCTTCCTTATGATTTTTTTTTTTTCTTCGAAGGTAATTTTTTTAATTATTATATAATCCAATTTTTGTAATGTTTGCATTCGCATACAGAGGGTTTGTTTCTCAGAAAATCTTGAAATCATACTTTCTTAAAATTACTTTTGCATTAATCAATCTTTAAAATTTCGTTTTATATAAAAATGCTTCAGGAATCTAAGTCTAGCTTGTTTTGAATATACAGAAAAAATCTTTTAAATAAATATTTTAATACAAAGTTAATTACATACAATTTGTGCAAGATATTAAAGAATCATTCAGGTTGAATCGTTCGGTTAGCGTATCTTGCTTCAATTTTTGTGTGTAAATATAAGCAGCTTGTAATATTCCGACCAAAAAACTCGTTAATCAAAGATAATTTTTTTGTCATTATATGCCCCAATTTTTGAAATGATTCATTGAAAGTAGATATTTAAGTAAATTATCCAAACGATCTGTTTAATTTTAGGATCAGTGCATATGAAATCTGCACACCGATTTTCTTGGCTAATATTGACAATGAATATTACTAATAACATTTTTTTTTAAACATAAGTTGTTGTTCGTTGTTAAAAAGGAAAAAAAAAACAGAATTTTCTAAATACTACCTATACAAATTTTACTTTCATATGCATATAGTGTTAATAACGAACCTTTTATCGATTCAGGATAAATGGGATATCTCTTCAATATAATGATGAAAATTATGTAGGGAAGAAAGATGAGAAATGGAACATTTTTTACAAAAATAAGAAAATCATCTTTATTTGGCACAAAAACAAAAATTTCCTTCTAAGAATGTATTTAATAAAAATACTACACATTGCTCAATGGTGCACAAAACAATAATTTTAATATCAACTTGTACAATAAAAATAAAATATAGTAATATTTTATTTTATTTTAATTGTACAAGTTGATATTAAAATTATTGTTTTGTGCACCACTGAGCAATGTGTTGTATTTTTAATAAATACATTCTTAGTAGTTAATTTTTATGGTGCAAATGTCCAGTATATAATTACACAAATTTCGGTTTATAGAAAACAAACTGAAACACATTCTAATTTCTTAATAACAATATCAAAATATAATAGGCTTAAACAATTTTTTAATTAAAGAAATAGTAAATTTCAAAATGTGTTCCTTATTTACCCATAACTGGTTGGTATGGACAGATATAAAACCATGTATTATAAGACATAAATGGTCCAGTGTCAGCTATATATATATATATATTATTTAATAAAGATTGTAGGTTAATAATGTCTGTGCTACAATATCAAATTCTAGTATCATCATTACTGGAATGAAAATTAAGGACTGTCAGTGACAGATGACATTAAAAAATCATCTGTTCAATTTATTTATATTTTGAAGTAAATTAATACATTTGCAACATTATAACTAATACTACCCCCTTTGAATGTCAGTAGTCTACATTTATCTCATTAAAAAGAAACAATCAGATTTGTCCTATTCTTCCCTTTACTGATATGCCAGATTACCACCTCTACCTTCTTTTTATGTTAAACTTCTTGTGTAAACAAAAGTGCTATTTTTAGGCATAATTTAAATTAAAAGTAACATGCAGCGTAATGTCCATAAATAGGAAAACTATTACACCTACACATAAACAACTCATTAATATGCAGAAAGCATTAAATATATATGAAGCAAATTTACTTTGAATTCTTGAAATAATCTTTTTCTTTATACAATTGCAGGCTTATGCAGATCATCTACTTTTTTTAACTGAAAATTGGGGCACCATTTCTTCATGTAATGTGTGTTTGATGAAAAGTTTAAAGCAATACATAAAAAAGAAAACCTACTGTACCACTTCACTCCACTGTCCCCTATAATACCCTTAAAAAATATTTACATATTATCACTTTACATTCATCTTATCAGAAGAAAAGAATTGAACTTGTACCATTCCTCAACACAATCTTCCTTTATGTTAAACTTCTTGTATAAATAAAAATTCCACTTTTAGGTTTAATTTAATTTATGGATAATGCACATCATATTGTCTCATAAATACAGAAACTGTCACATCTACACATAAACAAGACAATAATACAATAAAACAATAGTTATCTGAAAAGCATGGGGCCAAAGCATTTTCGGTTAAACGGGGTTACATAAAAAATTTCGATAATCGAGGTTCTATTGGAATTTTTGAATAACCAGAAGACTTATGGTGAAAGATAAAAAGCTGTGATCGTAGTTGTAATAAAAAAATGTTGTGGTACTGTATTCAAAGCGCCCTGAAGTTGAAAAACGAAAGAAAATCACAACATATTTAAAAAAAAAATTTTTTGAAGTGTTGTTTGTGTAAATCTAATAAAGTGTTCGAAATTATGCAATGAATCAAATAAGTAAGTTAACTTTGTTTACTTCATAAAAAACATAATTTTCTAACACTGTTTTTACCAATGTGCAATAATCTATTTAAAAGTTTTAATTTTTACTTATTTTGCTTCTACATTTTAAAGCTAATATTTATTAAGACAACTCTTCAATGTATTAAAAATAATTCAATATTGTTTTGATCTAAATTCACAAATAAAATAGTAACCATAAATCAAAATACAGTAGGCTCCCTCAAATCCGCAACTCTCTAAAATCCACACATAATTTATAGATGTAAACAATGAAACAATCAGTTCAGATGTAGGTGCAAAATTTGTCTTTTTTACTTATATATCAACTATAATATATGTTGTTAATGTTATTTAATTCATGTTTTTTCATGAAGAAAGAATAATTATTTTCTGAAAAAATCAAGATATTGCTGATATCATTGGTAATCATAATCTTACCAAATATATTTATGTATTAATCAATCTTTTTTCGTTATTAATTCTGGCTAATCCTAAAATAAAACTTCCTGAATTTTTATGACATTCATGTGAATTAGCAAAGTATATTCAGAGTTCATTCTAGGATTAAGGGCAGACAGGGCACACTTTGCCATAAAAGGGCACTTTGGGGAAAAAAAGGACACATTAATGCAATTTAAATAATAAACTAATTAATCTCTTCCCCCCCCTTATCCTATCCCTCTAAAAGTATTTGTTTCTTCCCCTTTAACCCCCCCTAACATTTTGCAGTGACAATATAAAATAATCCTCTTAATTTCCCTTTCTAGAATTTTATATTTCCCCTGACCATAATTTTTTCATGTTTTTAGGTTATTTATTTTTTGCATTAATGCTGCGGCAATTTTTCTTTTTTACTGCGACTAAACGAATTTTCCACTAAATTTTGCGAATCCCGTTATTAAAAATTCAAGTTGAAAGAATGTCTGATCAATCTCTATACAATGCATATGACAAGGGGTGCACGAAGAAAAAACTGCGCTTGATGCAAAGTATCAATCTGGCTCCCCCCCCCCCTTTCGCAAGACGCTGCATATGGCGATGCGGACTATTTGAATATAACCTTGATGGAAATAAAACTACAAAAATAATAAAGGACAAAGGTGTTCGTCCGTAACATTGACGTCATTTGATGTTGGCAACAACACGCAGTTAAATTTCACTTTCACTGCATTTTTTAAATTTATAAGCATAGCATATTATCAATTTTTGCCTCGACAAATAGAGAAAAAAAATGCACTTACAAATAAAATTATTTTCAAAAGTGCACTGCAATTAGTTTAAAAATTATATCGCGATTTAATTTTTTTTAAATAATTTTCAAGCATGAAATTTTAAAAATCATCCATTCTGCATACAGATTATGAAAAATAAATGAGTTTGCATTTAAGAGGCTATTTTAGTCAACCGAAAAGACCTGTTCACTAATTCTAATCCTACTGAAGAATTTTATAAAGATATCTCGATTGCATCTTAATATTTTTAAACGATTTTTTTTTTTTTTCATAGGATGTGGGACATCGATCTATACAGACACTTTTTTATTTTTTTAATTGTAATTGCAGATTTTTTTAATGAGGGCACTTTCATTTTCATAACCGGTTTCGAAAAATGAAAGCATCCTTATAAAAAAGTCTGCAATCAAAATTGAAAAAAGTAAAAAATGGCCTTAAATATCAATATCAACTATCCAATGAAAATAAATAAATAAATAAATAAATAAGCATATTAAAATGCAAACGAAATATCTTTATAAATTTCTTTTATAGCATTAGCATTAGGGGCACTTTCCCGATTAAATGAGGCTAAAAATTCTGTAAAAGACTCTTGTCTCAAAAGGGTAAGTATATCCAGCTCAGCATTTGTTTCTGGCAGATATTTCATAATTATTTTTAAAATTCATGAGAAAATAAAATAAGTAAAACAGTAACATAACAGACATGTAACCAAATTACGCGCACAAACAATTGAAATAATCAGAATTAAAAAGACTACTGTAAATAAAGAAATCTTTTGTGTTTTTATGCATTAACTTATACGAATGTATCGCTTTTAATAAATTTCAAAATTTAATTTGAATGCGAAATTGATACTTCAGAAAAAAAAAAAAATTTTTTGGTTTTGTTAATAGGCAATTAAATAAACATATATTAACTCCTTCGTGATGAGAGCCTTTTACGAAAGGTTTAATGTTTTGTCACCGGTTTTTAAAAACAGAAATTTGTGCCTTATTGAATCGAGAAAATGCTACGATTTAATAAGGCAAATCTTGCAGTAAAATTTTACTGGTGAGGATAAACAAGAATTCTTAAGCCTTTTTGTGGCACGTTATGTGTCGCTTGTCCCCTTTGAGCTCTGATGGTAGAATTTTTTACCGCATAATTTTAATTTCGAAAAGTCACAATGGCACCAGAAAATTCGACCAAATTTATTTGAAAAAGATTTAATGCATTTTTTCGTGTTTATCGTTAATCGTTTTTTTTTCTTTGCAAAATACTGGTGCCAGTGTGACATTTGGAATTTTGAAGAAATTTACACCCCAGAGCTCAAAGGGTTAATATTAAAAAATAATTTTCCCTCGTGTTCTAAAATCCGAGGTCCGGGTTCGATCTGTAGTAAATAAAAGAGTAAAAATAGTTTAACACTTTTAACATTCAATGTTAATCTTTTCAAAATTACTTTTTTTTTCTGTTTACTGGAATTTTTATTCCTCCTAAAAATTCTGTTCATTACATTAATTTCGATAACGTTGCAACTTAAAAAGAAAACAAAACAGTGGCGTAGGAACTTTGTATAAATAGGGGGAGCCGGGGCACATTGTGGAAAGTTAGTGGTGAGGACTATTTCATTCATTTAGAAGGAATCCTTTATAGTGTTGCATTTTTCATAAACAGGAGTATACAATATAAGTATATCAAAAGATTACCAATTCTTTAATCCAGTTAAAATAATTTTATATACTTTAGAATGCAATATTCAAATTTGAGGATCCTACCACTCCCATTTGCCAAAAGGTAAAAGTTCTTTCTATTGGTTTCCTTACAAATTCTTTACAAATCTCTTCCAAATCAATTTTCAAAGTCTGCTCTTTATAAATACGGAGTAGCATCAAGTAATTGAATATTTTGTTGTAAACCTTTAAGACCTCCTTTTTTATGGGAATCAAGAGGGTTGGCAAACAATGGATAAAGCCGCAATCAAGTGTGCCCACCACCTCCTCTCTCTCTTCTCGTTGTTGTTTACTGTGTGAATTTCCTAGAAAAGTCAAACTTTATTTTTTAATTCAACAATGTATTGTAAATAGATGTGGTGCGAGAATTTCTCCAGGGGGAGCTGAGCTTGTCTGAAATATTCCAGGGGGAGCCAAAGCTCCCCTAGCTCCCCCACTTCCTACGCCTATGAAACAAAACACTTACCTACATTTTCCTCGGTGATATTATGACTGGGATCTATGGCTTCATTTTTTCTCTAAAAATTGTCTCATATTAATATCCCTCATTTTTTTCCGAAGGCATTAGCGCTGAATGAGAACTTAAAAAATCTTTTTAAAAATTAACACACTCAACTATTTTGGAACGAACTGTACAATTCTGATACTGGAACTGTTGTTTTTACTGAAGCTGGGGAAATTTCTACCAATTTCTTTTGCTCCAATGAAAAATGCATATGTCCCCTCCCCTAAAAATAAAGGGGAGCAATTCCTCCATGCCTTTAAATATTCTAAAAAGATGGAAAACAAGCACATTTCCTCTCTTTCTGTTGCCTCAAATTGGTCATAAATCTCACTGATAAACAGACGTCATTTACCAATGCGGGAAGTTCATTTTAGTAGTTTCATCTCTGTGATTCAGAAAAAGCCTCACAGAGGGGCAGACCAAGGGAGTGTTCCACAATTGTACAATACCTTTTCTTGGATTTATCTTCGAATAGCAATAAAATCAGATGGACAGTGACAACTGTAGTTTACAACTTATTTTACTTGGTTTACATGAGAAAAATCTTTCAGACACTTAAATTTGATCCTTGTTTTCAAAGAATTTGCATAAAATCAACTGACAGACAGAAAAATCTTTATTTATTTTTATTATTTTCAAATGAATTTATTAAGTAAAATATTTTGTGAACTACTGCACGCAGGACTTCAGGATCCTGCATGCAAGTTCAATGCTTTCAAATTATACCCCTTCAACCCACAGAATAGAGAATATCGACATATTCTTAAACTAGTACTTTCAGATATAAAGACTCTTTAAAAAATTAATAGAGTTTAAAATAAAAGAAAATGCGGTTAGAATATAATTTTTGAAGCTGTATATTAAAATAGTTTATAAAATATTTCTCTACTAGCTGATCCATCCGTTGTTGTTTGGGTGTGGGAAAAATAAAAAAAAAAAAAAAAAAAAAAAACAGCATGACTCGAAGGGAAAAAAAAATTAAAAACCACTGTATAGATTCCGATTAATTTCGAATATTTCGAAAATATATTATACTGCAGACTGAAATGGCATTCCTTTTACTAATGTTTAAAAATTATGAAAAAAAAATTGATAAAAGAAGGGAAAATTTATTTCAAAAGTCAAAGGTGCAAAATTTATTATTAGGGAGAAAGATTAAAACAGTTGATTTTAATCACAATTATTTTTAAAATGTTAAAAAATAACCACATACCGCACAAAAACTCTAAAAAGCGAAAAAAAAATTGCTACGAATTTCAAATAAACTTTATTGAAAAGAGAACAAAATTTATGATATTGAGCTAAAAGATTAAATCTGGATTTCTTTTACTAACAGAGAAAAATCATTGCAAAATTCTAAAAAATGCTAAAAATCTCATTAAAAATTCAAAAAATGCAGTGGGCAACATTTATTATAGTAAGCCCGGAATATCATTTACACCGAATTTTTTTTTAAAGCAGGGAAAAAAAATCGCCGAAGAAAGCGAAAAGTCCCAACAAAAGTCTTTGAAAGATCAAAATTCTAGAGAATAAAATGTACTACATTTGGCAAAAATTTGAAACTGAATTCCTTTTACTAACCTTATATTTAGTCTTTATATTTCTTATTCCTTTATCGCCTGCCAGGGATCCTTTTTTTTTTAACGACCTTGCCTGTTTGAAAATTTACTTTCATTTTGCCGTACTGCCCTTTTTCTGAAAACTGTTCTCAAATTCAAACTAACTACTTTGTAATAAATTTCTGAATCGTTCTTTACTTATAAATGCAGTAATTGATATGTGCTCTTACATAAAACTGTAAAATCGAATAGTTTTTTCCAGTTTTCAATATACCTTTCAAAGAAAAAAAAATAGTTGGATATGCTAATCCCAAAACATTTTTCTATCTCATGCATATATTTAAATATTAAAAAAAATAGTTACTCATTTTAATGATATAATAATTATAATTCAATACCATACCAACTTTGATTTTCATCTTAAATTTCTGCTTCAGTCAATTAATCAGAGTAAAAACGAATTTCTGTCGCTGCACAAGCCGAAAGACAATAGAATAATAGGCAGATTTTTTTTTTTTTTTAATTCAGGGAGGACCTATTTACCTTACCAAAAAATAATCATATACAAAAAAATTAGTTCAGTTCTAGAACTAACTTCATATTCTTTTGGTCGGTAGAATATTGAAAATGGCACAAAAATCGCAATTGCAGCGCCCCCTTACGGCGGATTTTTTTAAAATTCAGGGAGGACTAACTAGCCATAGTTATACACTTACACAAAAAATTTGGTTCAATTCGATGCATAACTTCATATACTTTTGGTCGGTACAATATTGAAAAAGGCACAAAAATCACGGTTGGAGCGTCCCCTTTTGGCAGATTTTTTTTTAATTCAGGGAGAACCAACTAGCCATAGTCATACACTTACACAAAAAAATTGGTTAATTTCGATGCATAACTTCATATACTTTTTGTCGGTAAAATATTGAAAAGGGCTCAAACATCGTGATTGCAGTGCCCCTTTCCGACGGAATATTTCAAAACTGAAGGAGGACCTACTTGCCAGAGCCAAAAACATTTTTAAAAAATTTGGTTCAATTCTATGCATATCTTCATACACTTTTTGATGGTAGAATGGCAACATACGGACACACAGACAGACATTTTGTAAAAACATGTTTTTTGGAATCTCTAACCCCTAAAACGTGTAAATCCGTCGAAAACCGGAAGTCGAAAAAATTTCGATTACAATACTTTTTTCTATTGAAGATAGAAGAAAGTAAAAAAATGCTATTCAATTTGGTGCTTTGAATAAAATTTCCAAAGCATGACAGTTCGTAAAAGGTGACAACATGGGACAACAATCACTTACCAATTAAGGTATAATTCATTTGTAAAGAAATTAAAAAAGATATTCATTTCCAAATCTCTTCTTCAATGTGTTAAAAGATTTATACTATTCATCTATGTTAAAAATTAAGACTGGAACATTTCAAATATTAAAAATAAATGAAATCCTGCCTCATTCGACTCGATTTCTACTTAAATTGAGAATTTTCTCAATATGAAATACAGATTTAAAAAAAAAAAAAAAAAGAAAGAAAGAAAGAAAGAAAAGAAAAAAATACTGCATAAATATTTATGCGAAAATTTTACCGCATATTTCAAACTATGCATCCGCAAGCAATAGATATGTAGGACCACTCTTTAATTACTCCAAATAAGACTCGATAAAAAAAAAAAAAAAATAGTAGTTTAATTTTTTTTTTAAACTTCTGAGTTTTTGAAGATGTACATTTAATTTGGGTTGTGGGAAGCTTTGAATATTTTTTTAGTGTTCGAGTCTGGTTAAGGATTGATTTTAAGTAGAATATGTAGGTTTATAAAAAAGGCCAACAGGACCTGACTGATTTGCTAATACTTTAAATAGAAACAAAATTAATATGCTGAAAACAAAACTTATTTTGAATTAAAAAAATGTAGTCCAGCTAATTTAATTCAGGTCATAGACTGTTGCTGAGCAAGAAGATAAAGAACGGAAATAACTTTCAATGCACTTGATAGTTTACGTTTCTTTAGTAATGTGTTTCTGTTTATATTATAAAACCACAAATTAAGACTATAGCGTATGCAGTATTGTGAGTCATCATCTGAAATAAAATGAGTGTCAGTTATTTACGATAGTAAAAATAAGCCTTTTATAGTGAAGCAAGCTAAAATGAATGAATTTCTGATGAATCAAAGTCAGAAATGCAAGAAATTAGTAGGCTTCGAAAATTAGGGTAGCACATGACCAGTCGCGGCAGTAAAGTGGAAGTGTGATGCGGCAGATAAAATCAAACCCAAGCTGATTACATATAGAGAGTCTTCAATCAAAACTAAAAGTTTTTTCCCAATAAAGGAAAGAAAAAAAATATTAATATAAAGCGAAGGGTTTGCACATAGCCTCCGCGCATGTAGGCAGACCCCCAATGAAACATTATAAATTATTTTTATTTTACTGAAAACAAAAGTGAGGTCCTAAATTGTATTTTACATTCAAGTCAGCTCAAGAAGGCCGACTTTGTGTATTGCCCCTGTTTATTCACTAGGTCATTCATTTCTAGAGGTCTGCATGGGCCGAAATTTCCAGGCCCGGAACCAACTTGATCCATAGAGAAATACGGCCCGGACTGCCCAGAATGAAAAAATATTGACACCACCCGGCCCGTTATAATAGCAGAGTTTCCCCCAGAGGGTTTCAGGGGGGCGCTCCGCCCCTCCTGCCCTTTAGTTTAAAAAATAGCGCCCCTCTTGCCTCTCATCCAAAACTAGCGCCCTTCTGGTCGCTCATTCTAAAAAATAGCACCCTTCTTGCCCCACATTTGAAAAAACACAGCCCTTCAGCGATGATGCGAACGCACTATAGCACGTAAATTACGCAAAAAATAGCTGTTATGCGTCTCACGGAATGCGTAATTTCCTCAACAAATCGCGAAAAAACGGCAAATTTTGTTAAAAAATCGCGAAATAACAACTAATTTCGGCAAGATTCGTGAAAAAATGGCTAATTTCGTCACAAAATAACCCCAAAAACGGCCGATTTCTTCAAAAAATCGTGAAAAAAACGATAAATTTCGTCGAAAAATCACGATAAACAGAATTTTTTTTCAAATGATTCGCGAAAAACGGATCATTTTGCCAAAAGATCCCGAAAAATAGCAACTTTCGTTAAAATTTGTGATAAAATGACAGATTTCGCCAAAAGATTTGCAAAAAAACCCGGCAAATTTAGTCCAAAAATCGCAATAAAACGGAAAATTCTGTCAAAAAATTCACAACAAACTGCCGATTTCGTCAAAAGATCACAAAAAATGCAACTTTGTTAAAATAGCACAAAAAAAAAAAAAAAAAAAAAAAAAAAAAAAAGAAAAAAAATTAATTCTAGAAGTGAAATTTTCTGTTCCATAAACTAATTTCCCTGTTTCAAAATTGTGTTTTTATTGCTCCAAAAGCAAATTTTCCTGATTCACAATCATTTTCGTGCAAAGAGAAAATTGTACCAGGAGCATAATTAGAATTTGATGCTACCCTCTCCCAACTTTTTCTTATGACAGCTCAAAAATTACGTTTGTAGTATAAATATGGCACCTCCTAAATTTCTGCGCCCAGGGTGCCCCCCCCCCCCCCACACACACACAATGTTCTGTTCTCAATCCGTCACAAATTTTTTCGCGATTAGCAAAATTTGCCGGGTTTTTTTGTGATCTTACAACAAAACCTGCTGTTTTTTGCGATCTTTTAACAAAATCGGCTATTTTTATGCAATCTTTTAACAAAATTTACCTTTTTTTTATTTTTTGGATTTTATTCTGGATTTTTTGACGAAATTTCTGGGCAAGATTCGTGAAAAAATGGCTAATTTCGTCACAAAATAACCCCAAAAACGGCCGATTTCTTCAAAAAATCGTGAAAAAAACGATAAATTTCGTCGAAAAATCACGATAAACAGAATTTTTTTTCAAATGATTCGCGAAAAACGGATCATTTTGCCAAAAGATCCCGAAAAATAGCAACTTTCGTTAAAATTTGTGATAAAATGACAGATTTCGCCAAAAGATTTGCAAAAAAACCCGGCAAATTTAGTCCAAAAATCGCAATAAAACGGAAAATTCTGTCAAAAAATTCACAACAAACTGCCGATTTCGTCAAAAGATCACAAAAAATGCAACTTTGTTAAAATAGCACAAAAAAAAAAAAAAAAAAAAAAAAAAAAAAAAGAAAAAAAATTAATTCCAGAAGTGAAATTTTCTGTTCCATAAACTAATTTCCCTGTTTCAAAATTGTGTTTTTATTGCTCCAAAAGCAAATTTTCCTGATTCACAATCATTTTCGTGCAAAGAGAAAATTGTACCAGGAGCATAATTAGAATTTGATGCTACCCTCTCCCAACTTTTTCTTATGACAGCTCAAAAATTACGTTTGTAGTATAAATATGGCACCTCCTAAATTTCCGCGCCCAGGGTGCCCCCCCCCCCCCCCACACACACACACAATGTTCTGTTCTCAATCCGTCACAAATTTTTTCGCGATTAGCAAAATTTGCCGGGTTTTTTTGTGATCTTACAACAAAACCTGCTGTTTTTTGCGATCTTTTAACAAAATCGGCTATTTTTATGCAATCTTTTAACAAAATTTACCTTTTTTTTATTTTTTGGATTTTATTCTGGATTTTTTGACGAAATTTCTGTATTTCCACGATTTTTTGAACCACTAAATTCTAGATTCAATCCTATAAATGTGCCCTTAAAAATCAAAAAAGTGCACTGAAGAATGTAAAAAGTGCCCTTTTCAGAACAGTAGCGCCTTGCTTCTTTTTAAATCTGGGGGAAACTCTGTAATAGTTAAAATTTTGGCACAGGCCACACCGGGCTCGAGCCGAAATTTTAACTTTTAGAGAAATTTTAGAAAAAAAAAAGTTAGCGGCCCGGCACGTTATAAAAGTTAAAGTTGCGACCCGAACCCATCCCGACCTGATTGAATTGTACAGAACATTCATTTTTATTCTTATGGAATAATTCTGACAGAAAAAAAAATATTTTCGTTTCTTGTTTTTTTTCTTTTGTTTTTTCCCATGTTTATAATTTTTATTTATGCAGTAGGGCCCCTGCTGCTATATTATTGGTTTTAATGAGCCTATGTTTGTTGTATATAAATGCTTAAGTTATCATTAATATTAGGTATTATTCCATATTCCATATAATGGAAACATGAAAATCTAAAAAATGCTATATGGTTAAAGTAAAATCTTCTAAGAGTTAATCGCATTGGAAAGAAAAAAATACGTTATAGACAAGTTCTCTTCTTAACAGGTGTAAATGTATATATTTTTTCACGTGTATTATTGCATTCCTTTTGCACAGATGAACAGTTTAAGAGAAATTTTCAATTTAAAAGGAGATTTCGTCATACACAGTTTTTTTTTTCATGCATTTAATTCTATTTTAATAAATCTCAAATACTACAAAATCTTTAAAAAGAATTGATTTTAATGTTTAATTGTAAAAAAATGACGCTTTAAAAGTATATGCCTTTTTTGCAAAAATTTTTGGACATACTTATTTTTGAACAGACTTGACCACATCAAGAAAATGATTTTCATATGGAATGATTCAACTGGAACTGGATATTTTGGTCCATGCAGACAAGGAAGAATGAAATCAGTCAAAGATCTGTACGGAAAAAAATAAATTAGGCCCTCCTCTATCCTTCAGAATAAAAGTAAGGCCCGGCTCATGCAAATCTCTAATTTATGCTGTACAGTTAACTGTTTAGGCATCATGGATTGAAAAATAGCTCATATTACAAATAATATTTTAATATTTCTTTTTATGTTTTTTATAGAAGTTTTCATTTCTTTCAGTTCGAGAAAAATATATAGATGACTAATCTTTTGGGTGTTTGGTCTTTGATTCTTACAGTCGATAAAAAAAAAAAGAAGGAAAAAAAAGAAATGAACCATTTTAGTGAATTACTTAACAGCATTGCCTGTGCATCTCTTTCGCTTATAAATCACTGCTATGGACAAAGCGAATGTCTGTTTGGTTTTTTCCAAAGTCTCAACTCACGACCCCCGGGGTTACTTCGTCCACTCCCTCCAAAACAAATAGCGAGATACAAGGGATATTTTCTTTTTCTTAGTTATTTCGGACGAATTTTCCTAGTAGCCCAGACACTGTAGAGGCAGGACTAAAGAAAAATTTATGACAGCATGGGCGCTAGTTTTCTTTTCAGAGTTTACTGAAAATAATTGGTGTCTGCATAGGAGGCTGGGAGGGGGGGAGAAAAGGAACAGATTAGGAGTGAAATGGGCTGGAAAGGTTGTACAATGTTTACAAATAGTTTAGTATTTGTTTGAAATAAGTGATGAAATTACTTTAAAGGGCGCTGATTTTCCGAGTAATAGGGCTCGCGGGGCAGGGCTTTAGGACAGTGGGGCCATCGGGGCGGCAAATTTTATGAAGAAGGGCAGGCAGGGAGGCGTGCCCTGTGAAAAACACCTAGAATGAACTCTAGTATATTTATGAAGGAAGTTTCATTGAATAATTTGGGAAAATACATTTGATCTTTATAATGAATATTTAATAATACATTATTGATTAGTAACCTGACCTTTGCTTTTAATATTTTATTCATTTTAAAAATATTATAAATTTTTATTATTTTGATTCATTATTTATTTTAATATTTTATTGTAATCATTCACTATTATAGTTTATTATTACATGTTACAGTTTTGATTTGAATTGTTAATTACTTTCAAATTATTATTTAAAAAATGTAAACAAAACAATGACCAGAAATCTGCAAAATTCTAAAATCTGTACAACTTTTGGTCCCAAGCTTTGCAGATTTGAGAAAGTCTACTGTAGTACCAAAGAATATTGATCTTTGGTACTACGTTTGTTTTGTTATATAGAGGTGTTGGCAAGACAGAGAAAAATTTTTTATCCATATTATTCTTAACCTATTTACTATTACATATACACATGTTATTATTTTGAACACCATAACATCCCACTTGTAAATTGCCCTCTCCTCTTTTTTTTAAAAACAAATGTAGTTAAAATTTGGGAGAGGGCTTATACTTGAATTTTTTTTTCAGTTATTTTAAAACTTTTTTTTTCATTAATTTAGATGTAAATAAGGTAAATACAGAATAATAATATGCCACATTTCTTATTTGTAAAAAAAAAAAAAAAAATTAAATTCCTCTTTACCCCCAACAAAAAATCTCTAAGCCAAATTAAAAACCTTTTTCGTTTTATCAAATATACTTCTATAGTTGTTATTTTACTGCAGCAATATTTAATCAATTACCTAAGTCCCTTCCCCTAAAAAAATACTACTACCCCCTTTGCCCCTCCCCTCTGGTACAAAACATGCATAGATTAATATATAATATTCATTAATTTTAAACTCTTTAACTCACTACAGTTTATATCTGTTATCTAATCACTAATTGTCACTTGTAACTCTAAAATAAATTTAAAATTTACCTTTGATTAAAAAAATTATCCTAATATAATATCAATATATCAGGCCTATTAACCACAGCAGGAGTAATTACTTGCTTCTAAATATTAGTATGATGTGTTTTGTCGAAATATACATTAATATATACAAGTTATAACTTACTTACTATTTTGTAAGATTGCGTGTTTATCATCTGCCAAGAAGTTAAACTTCTGTCTCATAGATGGCATTGGCTGAAAGTGAATCAGCTTGTAATTAGCTATTAGAAAACATACTCTTTTATATTAGAGGAATTTCACACTTCTGTTTTCTAGAAGCCCGGTGGCACAGTTTTTTAAAGCTTTCTGCGACATGTCAACTAACAGCACCATAGAACTCACAGGCATCTATACTTCCAGAAAAAGAGAAGCACATCCAAATGTGTATCACTCCTCCTGAAACCTTGAACTATTCAATTATTAGGTCGTCACAACAGCAAAATCCATGTTAAAAAGAATTGAGATGCTATTAACCCTAAGAGCTACAGGAAGATTGAATATTGTCTTACCCAGAGATGTGAATAGATCTCTCAGTTTTAATATGGGTTTTTCAAAAGTATATTTTTGATTGCCAGAGCCTCAGACGACCAAAATTTGTATAAGGAATCAGGGCCATCGCTAAGACTTTTTATTGAGGGGGGAGAGGACCTAAAATTGCCAAGTCAAATTTCAATATTTGCCAACTCATTTTACACTTTTGTCAACTTACCACAATTAGAAAATGTAATATAGCCCATATTTATTAAAAGGTTAATAATATTCCCAATTAGTTTTGTAATTTTTGCCAATTCTATCAAAAATTGAAAATATATTATAGTTTTTATTAAAATTTTAAAGAAAATTTGCCAACTAAGTTTGTGAATTTGCCAAGTGTAACAACATTCACAAATGTTTGGGGGGGGAGGCTCCTCCCCCATCCCCCCCCTTAGCGAGGCCCCTGTAAGGAATGGCATTGTTCTTCAGTCATGGATGGTAAATTTTCGGCTAATCATATTCAGTTGAATTCTTACAGTACCAGTCACATTTAAAGACTACCAGATAATTTTGAATTAACAAATTCATTAGCAATGTTAAAGGTTATCCTCAACATTATACTGTCTGAGCAAGGAAAAATTCATTAATTGCAGTGTTTGTGTATATCTTTTATAATTTTTATTCAATAAAATAGTTATTCTAGCATTAAAAAATATGTACGTCATTTATCACAAGGAAAATTACCCTATGACAAAAATAGATCGTTTCGATAACTTAAAAAACATCTAATTTTAAAGAATCATTTTTATAACCCGATTATAATCTACTAAGAAACGAAGGTACGCCAAACGAATGATTCAATTTGAATGATTCGTAGATTGTAATGAATGAGTTCTGAAGATTTTGGATAGGTAAAAGCAGTTGTAAATCAGTATTTTTTAAACGAATTCGTAGCAAATCTTCAACAAATTTTAATAATTAACTTTACGTTAAAATAATTTTTAAAATATAATAGAATATACCTGTTGTGTATACAAGTAAATCTGGTCTTAGAATCTTGCAATACTTTTATCTAAAAAAAAGTAAAAATTATTTTGCATAAAAATGAAGGTAATCGTATTGATGTGTCTGATATTATTTTATGTAGATTGGTAAGTAACCTTAAGTATAGTTTTCCCCTTAAGTATAGTTTTCCTAAATTATAGCTTTAAAAAAACATATTATATGAGTATAACAGAATATTTTGGCAATTTTAACTGTAAATAGAGAATCTTATCTCAATGTTCAGATTTTCAAAAATCTACATAGAGTGGAGTTTTGATTTGTGCTTTAAGAAAATATTTTCTGATATCTTAAATAAAAGGTATCAAGAAAAAGAACAATTTAATTTTATCGTAACCAAGAAAGTTTTATATTTGGAAAGTCTGTATTTTTTATCACTGGTAAATTGAAAATGTTCTGAGAATTTTACGTAACAGAATCAACATATTCAATAAGACAGTTGTAAAACGGCAAGAGAAATTATGCTCTAAGCAGTGATTATTCATTACAACTTTACTTGAGATCCAAAGGATATATTGTATGTACTATATTATACCCTCCACTACATCTCTGTTTGTATGTATCAAAATCATCAACACAGTTTTTCAGCATGAAAGAAATTAGACATGGCATGCTGTTTTAAAACTATTGACCACTTTTAATTTTTATAAACCTTTATAAAAAATACTGCAGTATTTTTTTGGTCTTTGGATGCTTTTTTACATGCGAGCAGAGATTTAGAGCAATAAAACTACAACAGTCACTACTTTTTACAGTAGATTGTAACATAACATGCTACATTTAGAATAATGAGCTATAATGAATAGCATCATACAAAAAAAAATCAATAGTTTGTACTGAAAGTAACTACTACTTTAGCACTATTTCATGATAAAAGGCAACTATTCTACAAATTATTAGGCCATACACTTACTTCTTATGCAAAATTTGTTCAGTTCAACAGTTGCAAATCTTACAATATTCAGCATATGCAGCCACAAATTTTTCAAATTAATGATTTCCTCAAAGATTAAATGATAATCCACCAAAGGAATTAATTTTCTTGCTGGCAGCAATTTAACATTTTTTTTTATTATTATTAGGTTTCCATGCTTTAATGTCAGATTTCATATTATTTGGAACTGTTTTATTTACAGATTTAATTACAATTATTGCATTTAGCATTCTCTTGATATTACAGTAAACTCCCTCAAATCCACACATAATTTACAGTTGTAAACAATGAAACATTCAGTTAAGATATAAGGACAGAATTTGGCTTTTTTAATTTTATATCTATTCCATACATATTTTATTTTGTAATTTTTGATAATACTACTGAATTCATGCTTTTTCATGATGGACGAATAAATTTATTTTTGAAGAAAAAAGATATTACAGTAGACTTTTTCAAATCTGCAACTCTCTAAAATCTGCACATAATTTACAGATGTAAACAATTAAACATTCAATTCAGATGTTGGGACAAAATTTGACTTTTTATTTTTATATCAATTCCATATATATTTTAATTTGTAATTTTCATTAATATTACTGAATTCATGTGTTTTCATGAAGGAAGAATACATTTATTTTGGAATAAATTAAAATATTGCTGATATCACTGGTAATCACAATCTTTTTACCAAATATATTTATGTATTAACCAAAATTTTTTAGTTATTAAGGCTGGCTAAAAAAAAAGTAATGAAATAAAACTTCTCTATTTTGTGATTTTTATATGGATTGGTAATCTATTTTTACTAAATACTTAAATAATATGTAACATAATTTAAGTATAATAATGCTTAAATTGTAGCTGTAAATAATATATGCTTAAATACAGTAGACTCCCTTAAATCCGCACAGCTTGGGACCAGAGCTTTTGCAGATTTTAGAATTTTGCGGATTTCTGGTCATTGCTTTGTTTACATTTTTTTTTAAATAATTTGAATGTAATTAATAATGAAATCAAAAGTATAATGAATGCATACAATATACTAAAATATTAAAATAAGTAATAAACTAAAATAATAAAAATTTAGATATTTTCAAAAATGATTAAATACTAAAAGGAAAGATTAAGTTAATAATCAATAATGTACAATTAAATATTCATTATAAAAGAGGAAATGTGTTTTTCCTAAACTATTCAATGAAACTTGCCTCATAAAGGTACATATCTAATTCACATCAGGATCATAAAATAATTAAACTTTATTTCCGGTTTAGCCAGACTTAATAACCAAAAAAGCTTGATTAATACATAAATATATTTGGTAAGATTGTGATTACCAATGATATTAGCAATATCTTTATTTTTTCAAAAATAAATTATTCTTTCTTCATGAAAAAACATGAATTCAATAACCTTAACAAAAATTATAAATTAAAAAATGTATGGAATCGATATCAAACTGAAAAAATCAATTTTTGCACCTAGATCAGAACTGAATGTTTCATTCTTGCATCCGTAAAATATGTGCGGATTTTAGGGAGTTGCAGATTTTAGGAGTGTGGATTTGAGAGAGTCTACTGTAATATAAAGTAAAATTCATATGAAAAATGGATCTAATCTTTATAATAAGTATTTAATCATACATTATTTATTATTAACTTGACCTTTGCTTTTAACTACTTCACCGTCTGCCCCGAGATACGTCGGGGGGTAAAAGCACTGTTTCCCCATACCCGTTGCTGGTTAAGTGGTTAATATTTTATTTATGTTAAAAATTATCTAATTTTTTGTTATTTTAGTTTATTACTTACATTTCATTATATTGTAAGCCTTCATAATAGTTTCGATTTCATTTTAATTACAGTCAAAGATCTATAATCTGCAATTTCTCATAATTTGCGTTTCTTTACAAAAATAAACAGTGAAATAAATTGTTAAGGAAATTTACAAATTTGTGATCCAAAAAGGATTTTTTAAAACAAATGATAAAAAAAAAAATTGAAAAAATCACAATAAAAACAGCATTTTTTAAAAATGTAACTCTGTTATTTTATTAACTGCAATACAGAACATATGTAATTATTTTTATTTAAATGCACATTTAATAAAATAACTTTAAAAAGGCATTTTTGAGATAGCATATTAAATTAATTATTAGATTTCATATTTATCTTTTCTTTTCACATTATACTTATTATAGAATTAAAATGCTGTCTAGGAATAATAAAATTACATATAACCCATAATGCTCTATAATCCACAATATTCCATAATCCACACAACCTTTGGTCCTAACTTGTGCGGATTATAGAGCTTTGACTGTACATTCAAATTACCATTTAAAAAATTTAAAGTAATGATCAGAATTCTAAAATCTGCAAAACCTTTGTTCCCAAGCTTTGCAAATTTGAAGGAGTCGTCTGTACTGATATCACTCCATCTTGAAAATTTAATTTTACTATTCTAAAAAATGTCAACAATTTTAATCAGTTGATTTAAATTAGTGATTAAATCATCATTTTAATCAACTGATATATATTTTTTAAATCATTGATTAAACTGAAAAATTTTTTAAGTGATTAAAATGACATAAAAGTATTAAAATCTGAGATTAATGCAATTTGCAAAGGCAGGTATTTTGCCTTATGATTAAATAACAATTAATAAAAGAAAAAAAAATGTTTCTCAGCTTAATTTCTGAATTTTGTAAATTATTAAGTACAGTAAGTTTGTAAAGACATAAAAAGCATTTCATTAAAAAAATTATATTTAAATCTAATATAGTTAGTGAGTCCATTTGTGATATCTTAGTTTCCTTAAGTAATCAAATTATTCATTTTTTTTATATATATAAAATAAGCATAGCAAATACAATAAATTTCTGCAAAGTAAGAAGATAAATAGCCAAAATCCTATTTTCTCATTCTACTTTTACAATAATAAACTTATATCAAATTTTAGAGTTAAAGAAGAATGAAAGAATAAATTAACTAATTGGTATAAAAATGCTAAGCACAGCTTAATATAAGAAGCACAGCAAGCAATACGATATCCTCACTGAAAGGTAATAGTACTGCTCTTTAGTATTTTCCAGATATCACTGGTTATTTATGTACTTTGTATGTGTGTATGAAACTCATTTTCAAAATTTTTTTGGTCAGCATAACACATATATTGTGTAAGTTAAGATTTAGACAATAAATAGTAAGTTTTTTTAGTACTAGCAAAAACCACACTTTGTGTGGATTTGCAAAGTATTATTTCATAAGATAAAATTTAAAAGTAGCAATATATTTTTTAAATTACTTTTGCATTTTCATTTATCAAAAACTTTATTTTATGTTTCAGCCCATTTTAATTTTAGAAATGTAAATTCAGCCAAATGACTAAGAATTTCCTCTGATTTTTTAAATTATGATATAAGGCTGGTGTAAATGAAAATATTTTTGAAGCAAAATTCTGTGAAATATTAATTACTTTTATTTGTTTACAATTTTTGTATTGACACTTAACACACACACACACAAAAATCATAATATAATTCTTTAAAAATGCATAAATATCGTCAGCATAAATGATTTCACAAAATAAGAATAAATTGTGCAATTGAATACTGAAAAATACTTTCTTAATTAAATGTCAATAATTGAATTTACACAAATTTTAATTCATTAAAAATATGCTATAATTTTCCTTAAAAAAAAGAAGGTAATTTCATAAAAGAAATCATGAAATTATTATATGGTTAAAAGGAATGAGCATAGTTTGAAAATGTGAATGTAGTTTTTGAGATATTTTGGCAGAATAATGAAAATATACAGTCAAAGTTCTATAATTTGCACAAACTGGGGCCAAAGGTTGTGCAGATTATGGAATATTGTGGATTATAGAGTATTATGAAGTATACATCATTTTATTATTCCTAGACAGCATTTTAATTCTATAATCAATATAATATGAAAAGATAAATATGGAATGTGATAAATTCATTTAATATGCTATCTCAAAAAATGCCTCTTTAAAGTTACAGTAGACTCCCTCAAATCTGCACAGCTTGGGACCAGAGGTTGTGCGGATTTTAGAATTTTGCGAATTTCTGGTCATTGCTTTGTTTACATTTTTTAAACAGTAATTTGAGTTCACTTGATAGTGCAATCACAACTATAATGAATGCTTACAATATAATAAAATATTAAAATAAGTAATAAGTTAAAATAATAATAATTTAGATAATTTTTAAAGTACTAATAGCAAAGGTCAAGTTAACAATCAATAATCAATAGTGTATGATTAAATATTCATTATAAAGATTAAATATATTTTTCCAAAACTATTCAACTAAACTTGCCTCAAAAAAAAAAAAATACATTACTAATTCACATCAAAATCATAAAATAAGGATAATTTCTTTCAAGTTTAGCCAGGCTTAATAATCAAAAAATCTTGATTAATGCATAAATATATTTGATAAGAAGATTGTGATTATGAGTGATATCAGCAATATCTTGAATTTTTTCCAAAAAAATTTATTCTTCCTTCATGAAAAAAACATGAATAGAGTATTAACAAATTACAAATAAAAAATATATGGAATTGATACAAAACTAAAATAAATCAAATTTTGTCCCAATATCTGAACTGAAAGTTTCATTGTTTACATCCATAAAATATGTGCGAATTTTAGAGAGTTGCGGATTTCTGGTTTGCGGATTTGAGGGAGTCTACTGTATTTAAAAAAAAATATGTAATTATGAGCATTTAAATAAAAATAGTTACATATGTTCCATAATACAATTTGTTTTTTTACTGTTAATAAAATAAAAGAGTTATATATATTTTTTAAAAAGTAGATGTTTTATTATGATTTTTTTTCCATTTTTTTGTTTTAAAAAATCATAAATTTGTAAACTTTCTTAACCATTTATTGCACTGTTTACATTCATCAAATAATGCAAATTATAGAAAATTGTGGATTATAGGTGCACAGATTATCCATCCTTGACTGTATTTTATTTATTAGATTAATCATGATTCTATTCAACAATTACTGATTTCATGATTTATTTTGTCTAGTGAAAAGCACGTTTTTTATTTTTTATTTGCAAAAATGCATCTGTAATGGAAAACCATGTAAAATAAATTAATTAAAATAATATTTTTTAAGATTATTTTGTTAAAAAAATTATATTATTCAAAACTGTAGATCATAATTTATTTTTATGTTTAATTTCAAGTCAAAAAACTGAATAGTTTTTTTGTAAAATGTATGACAAAATGTGATTTGTGTGGCCTAGTATTCACTTTGTTCATCCTAACAAATTCATAACAAGCTGATGGTAATATTTGCTAGTTTTGTTATTTTTGTTGCTAATGAAAAAAAATAATAATTTGCAGTTTTAATTTTGTAATTCATTACTATTTCTTCTAAACTATGTGTTAACGGTGCTGCATTCTTGTCTCGTTTGAATTTGACAAAATGTATCGTACTTTTTTAAAAAATAGTGAAATTTACATGTAAATATAGCTCTAGTTTTTTTTTTTTTGGGGGGGGGGGGCAGGGGTTAAAAAAAATTTCTCCATACCGCAATATTTTCAAATATGTGTATCCAAAACCTTGCACAAATGATGGAACTTTATTTCTTGAGAAAAAAACGGATGATATTAAAACACATTCAGTTCTATTTCCCAATATGTAATTTATAAAAATATTGAAAATAAATGACTTTTTAATTATCTTATTCAAAAATTATATTCTTTTTTCTTTCTTGTTATTGAAAGTACTATGTAGTACTAAGTTATGAAATAGTACCCTTTTTTAAAACTAGTATCGTGCCCTTTTTCCTTTTAGAATGATTACTAAATTATCATGAATATTTCAATATGTGAGTATTCAGAATATCAAGCATAATTTCATTGCTGAAAATTAATTGAAAAATTAATTCAAAATTAAATACTAAATTTTCATTTTAGTTATTAAAGCATAAACATATCTATTATATACCTAATTAGATATTGTTTAATAATTAATATTATTCAATATTAACATTTTATTATTAAATGCAGTTTACTGGTCATTTTAATAAATGTAAATATCACTAGTACTTAATACAGTTTTGCATAATTATTGCAAACTATTAATGTATATAAATTTGTTGTATTCTACTATCTAATGAAACTACTAATTTGCAGTTTTTATAATTTTTTAATTACTAACTAATAGTTAATTTTTATGAATTAAAGTTTAAAAAACATAAATTATATGTTAGCAGTTAGGTATGTTTGGAAATTTAAAATTTCTTGTATCGATTCAATATTTAAATGTTGGGAGAAAAATATGTGTGTACAGTAGACTCCCTCAATTTCGCAACTCTCTAAAATCGGCACATAATTTACAGATGTAAGTAAGGAAACATTTATTTCGAATATAGAGACAGAATTTGACGCTTTTTTAGTTTTATATTAGTTTCATAATATTTTAATATGTAATTTTCATTAATATTATTAAATTCAAATGTTTTTTTAAGAAAGATTAAATTTATTTGAAAAAAAAAAAAATCAAGATACTGCTGATATGACTGGTAAATCACAATCTGCTTACCAAATATTTTTATGTATTAATCAAGCATATTTGGTTATTAAATCTGGCTAAACCTGAAATAAAACTTCCTTATTTTGTAATTTTTATTTTAATTAGTAATGTTCTTTTTTGAGTTAAGTTTTGTTGAATAATTTAGCAAAAATACATTTCATCTTAATAATGAATATTTAATCATACATTCTTGATTATTAACTTGACTTTTGATTTTAATTTTTAAATCATTTAAAAAATTATCTAAATTGTTATTATTTTAGTTTATTTTAATATTTTATTACATTATGAGCATTAATTATAGTTTTGATAGCATTATTAATTACATTCAAAATACTGTTTAAAAAATGTAAACAAAGCAATGACCAGAATTCCACAAAATTCTAAAATCTGCACAACCTCTGGTGCCAAGCTGTGTAGATTTGACTGAGTGTACTGCATATATATATATATAAATCCAGTTTAAATTTAAAAAAAAAAATCTGATTTTTTTCTTTTTTTTAATTAAAATTATCTTTGTTATATAACAATTACTATTTACTATCTTTTCAGGTCTTCATGTTTGACACCTTTCACTGAATTCAGTTTAAATGTCATCTACTGTTAACTCTTCTTCAAAAACTTTTTGTTTATTTGGATCTCCCTCTCTGCTCAGCTTTCCTGATTATCTAGGAGGACTCTCCTATGTTGAGGTGAACCAAATTGATTCAAGGGTTTATTGGCAAACTTTGGTCAAGTTTCAAGACAACATTGTGTGGCCCTACTGATCTAGATGTTTTGTCAAACAGTAAAAAGTTATTTGCATTAGGAATCCAAAAATTAGAACAAAAAAATATGATGATAAAGGACTATCAAGACATCCTTTGCAATGATTCAGTTCATAAAACAAATCAGTATGATTTCTGTCTTACTAATTTAATAGATCCAGACAAGTTTGGGATTGGGTATCCTGTTGCACATTTCATTATAAATTTTGCTGATATTGAAACAGTTTCTTGTTTGCTTAAAGCTATACATGAAGAATTCCCAAACTTAGTATTAATTGTATATGAGCTGATGATGATAATGTTTGTTTTTTTGTCCTTCGTTTGAAAAAGTTTTTGGTTGTTTGTGACATGTTCAGCAGACATGGACTCGACAACTGCATAAAAAATAGGAGGAAAAACATTAAAAGATGAAATGCATTTCAAGTTAATAAAAATACTTTATGAAAAGTCTCAGTCTAAATTTCATTCTCTACTCGATAAGTTTTTAAAAGATTATTCAGCAGTAAGTTCTGCATTTATTGATTACTTTCAACATTATTATTGTAATAGAGTTGAAGTCTGGTCCATAGCTTATTGAAATTTCTCTCATGCTTTTACAAATACTAGTATGTTTTGTGAAGTGTTTCATAATAAGTTGAAAACTTGTTATTTTAATCGTAAGTGTTATAAGAGAATTGATAAACTTATACTTACCTTAATTACTTATATTACTTTTATACATATTACTTTTATACTTACTTTATCCCAAGAAAAGTGTTTCTATTTGTAATGATTACCATAAAATAGGATTACAAATTCCCGATTCTGCTATTTAAAAATTGCCAAATAGCTCTTGGCTAATATTACTCTCAGTCTGGGAAGATGTAACAGTACACAATAAAGAAAGTAAGGGATACATGCTGTATTGATTTGTGTTTTTATAAATACACTGAAATATGCAGCACTTTATGTAACCATTAAGATTTCTATTAAGTACCTTTGAATATTTTTCAAAGCCTGTTTTTTAAGTGAATGGCTATAAAATAAACATAACAGACTAAAAAACTTTAGACCCTTTTATTTCTACTCATGAGGAAGAAGTAATCAAGTTACAATCATAAAACAAGTGATTTAAAAAAAGGTTGGCTTTATGATTCTATTATAGATTTTTACATTGATTACAAACAAGTTTCATTTTTATTTTTATAAACTTTTGTTTAAAAGAAATGATATACATTTTATAGACTCTGCTGTTTCATACTGTATATACTCTTGCACTTCAAAAATATTCCATCTTCCCTATCCTATATCATCAAAAAATCCTTCGTTTGTCCCTCTTTGTATTCAATCTCACTGGATTCTTTGTGTAGCCAACCTAAAAGAAAAAAAATATATATATATATGTATCTGTGAATGATTCATCACCTACTTATGTCAGCAATAATTATAATTTTAAAAACTGGACAAATGTGCTTAATACAATATTACAAAAGAACAACTGTTGGCATATTGAATAACCACTTCGTGTATTGCATATAGTGATTGTGGTGATTTTGTATGCTTTTATGCATACAAATATTGAATAAAGGTAGAATGATTCATCCATTTAGCACTATACTTTTTCGAAAGTACATATATTGTTGTATTTTTATTGATTTTGTTAAGTTTTCTTTATATAAAATAAAACAGTGCTTTTTGATTTGAATTTGAAAGAATTTAGCATTAAAACAATGACCTTATGTAATTATTAATGGTACAGAATTGACAGCTTATATGCTGAAACCTCTAGCTTCAATTATAAGTAAAAAAGAGGAAAAGATATTGAAATCATATCCAATGGTATTTAAACAGGGATGGTTATGTGATGTGATCATAGATTTATTTTTATTTAAAATATTACATGACAATGGTAACTATATGACTATTTCTTCATTTTATACATTTTAGGTTTGTGAATCTAACAACATAAATGAAAAAAAATTGGTAGTATAAGGTTAAGGAATACTTGTTCATTCCATTTAATCATGATTCTCACTGGATGTTGATTGTAGTTTATTTAAAAAAGTGTAGATTTGAATTTTAATGACCCATTACACTTGTGTTTTCGTGATGATTCTTATATAGTTGTTATTCATAAATGGTACAATGGTTAAACTATTCTAATTCATTTGATAAATGATCAATGTATTTCCCTCCACATGTTTTACAAACAGATAACAAGAATTGTGGTGTTTTTGTATATTATGCATGTAAAATATTTCAAAAATTGAACTTAAATGATTCGTTTGATACCATAAGTTTTAGAAAATTTATTTTTGAGAATTTAATATTACAAGTGTGACGATTGATACTATAATACTAAACATTATTTAAACATTGTTCCATAGTACTGTGCTTTGTCCTAGGTTTGTTTTTCTAATCCTTACATTTTTATCGCTGATGTGTTTTTATTGTTAATCTATGCGCGGATATAACTGAGAGCAATTCTGTGTGCATACTTGCCAACTTTTGTGCTTTAGACTGTATGATCAATTTTTACACTTTTTTAAAGAAAGTTTCTCTCAAGTGCCTTTTTTTTTTCACTTATTAATTACTTTCAAATTGCTTTTAATAACACTAAACACTGAATTATAAGAAACATTTAATATTGTAAACGAAATAATATCGGGTTTCATTTTCAAAAAAACACTGTATATTTTTGATTTTCATTGTATGTAGAAAAAAAGTCTTTTTGAATACGTTTTTTCTCACTTTATCTTTAAAAAATAGAAACAAAATTTTAATTAAAGCTATTCTTTTACTTTTAAAGTTAATTTCCTAAATAGTTTGTCTACTTAAACAGCCTAAAACTGTTTGTTATTTGAAAAATTGAATCATATTTCTGAAAGTGTTAAGTATTTTTTCCTTCATTTCCATTTTCAAAATTTGGTAAGTATGCATGTGTGAGTACAACTCTGCCAACATAGGTACCAAGCCCAGGTGCAAAAGAAGGAAGGGATATAACTTTTATATTTTAAATATTTTTCAGATTATACAAAATGTGTTTACATCAAATTGAGACCAGATGAGTATTTTCAAGTGCTGACTAGACTTTTCTCAAGGGTCTTTTTTTCTAAAATTGCGAAAATTTTCATTAATTGGGCAAAAATTCTTATATTTTTGTGAATTTAAAATTAACATTATACTCTGACTCCTAAATATTTATCCTTTACATAGCTCTTTTTATTGTGTAAAAAAGCTAAGTAATTTGTTCTTCAACAAGTTTGATTATTTTGTAACAGAATTCATTTGCCTTTTGCTCTCTCTTTAATTTGAGAAAAAAATTGCTTTGGGAATAGAGAAGTTTTTTGAAAGATCTATTTTAATGGCAATGTTATTTAGAAGTGTCCTGTTTTAAGGTAAAGATTCTTTAACAGACACAAAAATTTCTAAAGCAGAATATTGGTTTTAAATATAAAATTAATACATATGTTGGTGATTATTCAGTAAAGTATATTGTTCATCAGTAACTTCTGTATGGGCATGGGAATCTGATAAGTCTCTATAAAAAAATATAAGAAACTTATTTCATTTTCTGCTTTATTATTTTTAATCAAAGAATTTTATGTTTTTGTTAATTGTAGCTGATTAGTCTTTTGGTTGAAACTGAAAAATGTTGCACTTAATTTCAGAATCGGGGAAGGGCAAAGCTAAATTTTTAAATAAACCAAATTTATTATCACAATGTAATTTTTTTTTTCAAATTTTGCTTGTGCAAAATTAATTACCAGAGTCCTGATTGATTGATTTGTAATTATATTAAGAAATATATCTACAATTTCATTCGGCATTAATTTTGAAGCACTAAAATACTGAAATATATTAAATACATAAAAATAATGTCTGTATATGCTGCTTGTATCCTAGAAAATAAATTTTATTTTATTTAAGTTTGTATGGAATTTTTTTTTTTTTTCTGATGAGTGATAATTATAGATATTTCACAACAAACCATTCAATTGCTTGGATTTTGAAATAAAGATTCAAGCATCTCATTTATTATAAATTCTGAAACTAAGGAATTTATTGCAGACAAATCTGTCTAATACAGTTTCAAAATGGTACAAACTGGAGCGTGGGAAGAGAAAACTGCACCCGGGGCAAAGCTTCAATTTGGCACCCCTCCCCCACCCCCAACTTTTTTATGTGACAGGCCAAAAAGGATGTTGGTAGTATGAATTTGGCGATCCCTAAATATCCGCACCCAAGGCGATCTCCCCCTTCGCACGGCACTGGGTACAAGAATTGGTTGAAAGGCATAATTAGCATCAGCCACAATGCTACTAAATCCAGAGAGAAAAGAAAAAAAAACCTTTTTTGCATTCTATAAATGATTTCTCTTTAGCTGATTGCAATATGGTAATATTAACCGCTTAACCGGCAGCAGGTATGGGGAAACAGTGCTTTTACTCCCCCCCCCCCCCGACTTATCTCGGAGTAGATGGTGAAATGGTTAACACATTTATTTGGTCTATTTAAATTTAGAAATCTACTTAGAGTAATAATTTTATCAAAAGATTGAATCAAGATTGTTTTTGTTGTGTTAGTGAAGGTAGATGGTTTAATTTTCCATAACTGAACTATTTCTAATAAAGTAAGTTAAAAAAATAAGTTTAAAAATTATTTTGTAAACCATAAAAACAATCGGCAAATTGACATAGTTTTCACATTGTTTTTATTTTTTATGTAGGAGGGGATGAAAATTATGCATTGTTTAAAAATTGCAGCAAAAGTGAAATTCATTTGTTGTCATCGTCAATATAGTATCAATGTTGCAGATAAACATGTTTTTGCTTTATTTTACAGTTTTACATTCACTTTAAAGGATATTTGAGACAGCAACAATGAAAATAGATCTAACTACAAAAAATAATAGAATGTAAATAATAATAATAATAATAATAATGTTATTAAAAATAGATCTCTTATTTCCTGAGACACAGTGATAAGGGTTAAGCAATAATTAATACAGGTTTAAAAAAAAAAAACAGTGATTTTTTTTTTTTTTTTTTTTTTTTTTTTTTTTTTTTTTTTGTAAACATCTTATTGAAGCAAAAATAAAGGTTATCCTTTGAAAGTCACAATTGAAAATGGGTATAAAAGTAAAATCATGATGAAAGTTCTTTAAAAAACACAGTTAATAATTTGAGTAAACAAGAACTTTCATAAAAGAAAGAACAACCAACATATAATGTCAGTTTCTGCTCCTCTCATGTCCTTCCAATTTATTGAAGACAATTATTCTGTAATTTTTTAAATATTTGTGATCAATTGTCACCTTTAGAAAAATACATTAATGCTCTTCCCATATATTTAATTGCTTCAACACTAAAATATACAGGATGTCTGCAAAGTCCTATTATCATTGGAAAAGTCATAACACACAAATTTTTGAGATAAATATTAACAGCTATAATAATTATCTATACTTCTAAATGAAAAATTTGAACAGTGTTTTTTTCCATTAGGTGGGCTCTACCCTTATTTAAGACAATTTTTTAACATATAAAAAGAAAAAGCTAAAGTTTGTATTCCACAGGCACTTTTGCTGAAAACTCCTTAATTCATCTTCTCTTAATGTTGTTTTAAGTCATTTGATAAGAATAAATGCTATTTTCTAATTATAAAAACTGTGTTAGAATTAGCTTCGAAAGTTATTAATTTTTATTCAGTTGGTGAAAATTCATTTTTATAATTTTAAAGCCCAAGTTCTTTCTTTCCTTTTTATGCAAATGAATACATTACTGTTACCTAAAAGATTTGATGAACTGTGAAAATATCACATAATCAACATGTTAGCCTAGAATCATCACCTATCATGGAATATCACTGAATTAATTATGTATGATAGGCAGTGTTGTAGTCATAAAAAAAGAGCACATGTTATAAGCAGAGAGTATATGCTACCTTCATGAAAGCTCATTCCCTGAGTACACACTATTTTTTATTTGAAAAACTGAAGATATACATAGCTTCTGTAAAATGTCCAGAAAATATATGGCATATACCTCAGTATACCTTCCACTGCAACCCTGATAATAGGTTATAATAGAAAGAAGAAAACTATCTTTTTATGATTTGATTGAATTTTCGTAAAATATGAAATGACTCGATAAAATTCAGGATTTATATAATTTTAGTAATAGTGATAGGAAAGGCATAATAAACACAAAGCCACTAAATTAAAAAAAAAAAAAAAAAAAAAAAAAAAAAAAAAAAAAAAGACGGCAGTCACAACTTTGTATTCCACTGATGAAAATTCATTTAATAATTTTGCAGCCCAAACCATTTGTTCTTTTTAAACTGAAAATACATTACTGTAAGTTAAAAGATATGGTCTTATATGTTTATATATTTTTTAATCATATACAGTCGTTTCCCTGTAATTTGCACAATATTTCAAGTGAAAAAACAAAGTTAAAATCTTTTTTTTTTTTTTGAGCCATATATTGTGTATTTAAACCGTGAATAAATAAATAAAAATAACTTATCTGATGAATTAAGAAATTTTTAATGTATTCTGCATTCATTAGAAGGAAATATTTTATGCATTTTATAAATAAACATTAGACTACTATATTCTGAACGCATTTGTTGGTTGTATAAAAGATAAAATAGCTTTTAGAGCGGCGTTAGCTCTGAAAAATAAATATCAGGTTTTTTTTTTTCTTTTTTAGCAAAAACAAATTCTTGTTACTGATCTTGAAATCCTGACTTTTAAAAGAATTCAAATTAAATTACAGAGCAAAAAGTACAAACTATAAAGCAAACCGCTATCCATGCAATGTCTGATAGATTTAGAAATAAGCAAAAATGTTTTTGATTAATTTTGTGTTATATCATTTAAATGTATTTCTAATATTCAATATAGTTTTTTATTATTTTTTAAAAATCATTTTCTTTAATTTCCTTGTTATTTATTTTCTGTGCGATTGCTATATTTGGTGATAAGTCCCAAATATTAGAATGCAAGCAAAGAAATTACCCATACTCAGCAAATTCCTTCGTTCCAACCTGTGCGGATTACAGGGAATGTACTGTAATGTGATAATAGATAAAAGAATTATTATTAAAATAATTAAATTATATCATTCCAAATAAATTTAATCAATATGTTTTAATTTGCATACATAAATATTTAGACAGAATAATTCTAATATTTTGGCATTATCATGCTTAAGTTTAATATTTTAAGCTCCCCCTCCCTCGGATGCTACTTGTAGAAATCTTTTAAGTTGGGGTTTTATAGAAATATGTAATATTATATCATGATAAGGAAAAATATAAAACTGTTGATGAATATTTAATACTGTGCATTTTATGACATTAAAAAGAGGAAATATACTTTAAAAAAATAATGCAAATTATAAATTCTTTATTTGCTGTTTTATAGTTTGGTAAACAAATTCATGTTTTAAGGGTTAAATCAAATTGGGAAACTTTGTGACAAATGCTTTACTTTATTTTTGTTCGGAAATGCATGAAAATAGCAGGTGTTGTTATTCGGAAACTGCCTAATTGCACATAATTTTTTTTTTTTTTTTTAAACGCAATAGATCTTTCATAACAAGCGTTCAAAGTTGACGTTTTTGAGCACTTTTACCGACGATAGCAGAAAAACCGGTCGAAAAGCAGGAGAAAAACGGGTGATCATGTGATCGAAATAGCTTAGAGCTGGACAGGTAATTTAATGATTAAAAAAATGGAAAACTAAGTTCCATTCGAAATCGCTTCCATAGTTAGGCATTCCAATTTTATATCTTTCTGTTAAAAAATGAATTAGTAAATGTGTCAAAACATTTTGCACTTGTTGAGCGAAGCAGTTGAAAACATCCTTAATGAGATAATTTAAAATGAATGAGTATGAGATTTTCTAATCAATGGAAAGCTTACACTTTAGACTAAAACATTCATATGCTGGTAAAAATGTAAATTTTGAATAAATATTCATAGGTATAATTTAATATAAAGCTTAAAGCTAAGGAATGCATTGTAGAAAAATCTAGCTGATACAAGGAAACTTATTAAATCATATTTGTAATTTTATATTCAATAAATGCAAAAATGTTTTTTAAATAAGTTAATTAAAACTGAAACTGGTGGTTTTAAAGGTTTTAACAAAATATGTAAAAATCAGGGGATCAGGGTTCGCACATTTCCTAAAACTTTCACACGTTGCTACCAGTATTTTAAACCAAAAATCTTCATGGAAGGTCTGTTTAACATCTACAGTAGAATTATACAATAAATATTACCGTTTAAGGATTGTGGTTGGAAAGTACCGTAAAATACCGTTAATCCGCCCCCCTCCCCAAACGTGACGAAAAATCGTACAATAATTAGAGGAGGGCGCTTACACGGGATTTTTCTGCGATCGTTTCACAAAATTTACAGGAATGAATCATGATGAAATGAATGAATCGTTGAATGAATTATGAATTTTGATACTTGAAAAAAATTGTTTTTTTTTTCTTCAAAAAAACATAAATTCTGTCAATAAACGCAGAAAAAAGAAAAAATTTGTAAAAAAAAAAAAAAAAAAAAAGCATAAAATCAATTAAAAAATCTCGAAAAAACGCACATTTCATCAAAGGTTCATGATTCATTCATTTCATAATGATTCATCCCATTCTCAATCGCTTTTGAGAATGGGGAGAAAGGGCGCTTTCTCGGGATTTTTTTGAAAATTTCAAATTTTTTATAAAGTGGGGAGGGGGCGTTTGATCGGGAAGGGCGGATTAACGAGATTTTACGGTAAGAAAATTTTAGGAACAGTGTGAATCCTGGGGGATATTTACTGATAGGAATAACTTAAATTTTAAAGAGTCTCAAGTAACAGTTTCACTTTGCTTATTCCAGCATAAAAGAGAAGTTAAATTCTGTCCTAAAGGTTTATCATCTCTTTACATCACACATTTGCATACATGAATGCACTATAAATAACCTGTAAGACAGTGAAAGAAAAACATTTTAATTGTTCTTTTTAAAATATATTCGGGATGTAGGTCAGGGCGATCGCTAGTTTCATCGTGCCACCCTTCCTTCCCGTGTTTTAATGGCTTTAAATTGACAACTCTTTTAAACTCTTTTAAATTTGTCCGGTCTCAATTTTTTTTGTTTTTTAGGTGCGTTCGTAATTATGTAAATACGTAGCACCTATTGTTGTCACTCAGTCCGTCCGTCTGTCCGCATATAATAACGCAAAAACTATCCAACCGAATCGTTTGAAATTTAAAATACATAATTTTGTCGAGTCATTTAAAATTTTATGAAAATCGGATGGATAGATAAATTACAGGGACAATCAAAAGGATTCCGTTACATTACGGTCAATAGGGAAAAAAGTTTCAAATGCATTTTAATCGTTTGAAATTTAAAATACATAATTATAACATAATTTTGTCGAGTCACTTCAAATTTTATGTAAATCGGATGGATAGATCAATTACAGGGACAATCAAAAGGATTCCGTTACATTACGGTCAATAGGGAAAAAAGTTCCAAATGCATTTTAATCGTTTGAAATTTAAAACACATAATTATTGAGTAATTTTGTCGAGTCATTTCAAATGTTATGAAAATCGGATGCATAGATCTTTTACAGGGACAATCAAAAGTATTACATTACATTACGGTCAATGGGAAAAAAGTTTCAAATGCATTTTAATGATGTTACCCTCATTCGAACATAATAGAATTGGCATGAATCTATGAAATATATACTAAAATATGCATTCTGCACAATCTGTGATGCAAAGAATTTTTATTATTAAATTACAGGGCCACACAAAAGTATTCCACTACATAATGCTATACGGGGAAACATTGTTTGGGACGTGTTTTGATTATATTCAACTATTTCACATTTTATGAATAAGATATACGTTGCTGAGGTGTAATAAAAATTACTTCCTGCATATTTACAGAAACGTAAAGATTTCGACTACTATACTGTATCCGGAGTACGCTCTACTATATCAGCAAGATCTGAATATTTTTAAAACTTCGTTATCGTACGAACGCACCTCATTTGCTACGTTCACGTGCAATTTCCAACTTGTTTTCCTTTTCTCTTTAGAGTCCAAGGCATGCAGGTCGTAGGTAAAGACGTTTGACGGGGCTCTTGGTCCTTTAGCAGCGACAGCGCAAGAGAGTTGAACTATTCGGGGCGTAGATAGTTTTCGTGGACGAGGATAATCCGCTCACCGCGGCGTTTGTCCCGCCATGCCCATACCCCAACCGCCGTCCAAGACTAATATATTCGAGATACAGGTGGAGTTTTTCTTAAGCATCATCGCCTCACTCACCTTTCCTGTGTTTTAGTGTCTTTAATTTGTCTACTTTCCCTTTTAAATTTGTCCGGTTTCAATTTTTTCTGGTTTTTTTTTATTATTTAGAGTCTAAGGTATACGGGTCGCAAAATTATGATAAACGCTTTTAAGTTTCACTAAGTTTATACGTATTATATAGTTCATATAAATACTGTAGTTGATCTACAGGGTTACTCAAAAGGAACTCGTAAAGTTTACTGAAAGTGAGCGTAAATTACTTAAAAGTGGTTTTCAAATAAATTATGCATTTTTACGCGGAATTGCATTCATTTTACTAAGAAATGTTTTTAAAATATAAATAAAAGGATATACAGGACCACGCAAAGAACTGGATACATGGTCGCTTATGGATGATAATTTTTGAGAATGTGATTTCAGTAGTTTTAAAAGTATTTTAGTTTGAATTAAAGCTTAGCTAAATACTGGCGTGTAATAAAGGTACTAGGTAAACTACAGGGTTGAACAAATTTATTAAAGAATGTTTCCATCTTCTAGTATAAATTGCTGAAGGAGAAATTTCAACTTGTTAGGCGTTTTTTTTCTAAGCTAAATTTACCCGTTGCCTAGTATATATATCAACCGACAGATCAAAGCCGACTGTTCACTGTTCAAAAGTATGGGAATACTTTTTTGCCTATGGAAAGCAACACCTTATTTCTTAAATAACGAAGTTTTGTTAACGATTTCAAGAAGTCAGTGGCGCAGCGAGGGGGGGTTTGGGGGTTAACCCCCCCCCCCAGAGCCATGACAAAAATACAGAAATTTCCATTTTTATGAACCGAATCATAAAAAACAAAACTAAAGTTAGAATTTTTTTTGTTTTGTTCGCGAAATCTGCCGCTTTATTGAATCAAATTTTATTTAAAAATTTGACTCGTTTAAGCGACAGTAATGTATTTTCTTTTAAAAATGGGGAAAGTACATGGTAACGGTATCAGTATCGAAAACTGGTCACTCATTTCGGAAAAGGCCGGCATTCATTTATACTATTGGAAATCAACCGAAGGCTAAAAGGAATGGTCATTTCCTGTCGCTGCCAATGCCGTCTCGGGTTTTTCAATGCTGCACCATTGGGGGGGGTCTTAATTAGTTACATCTGTTTCTTGCTCTTTTTTTGGAAACGGGACTGGACACTCCAATTCCAGGAAAAACACAAAAACGCATGCTTTGAAGGATAGGCTTAATTTCACAAACATTCTGTTGTTAGTTGCTGTAATGCTAAGGTTTCCTTTATTATGCGTTTCGCTATGGATATTAAATCCTATTCAGAGAAGAAATTATGAAAAAGATGGATATAAGAGATCATTTTTTAAAATCTTTCGAATTCCTTCAAGCATTCTTAAAATCCAGGTATGTTTGGAAAGTATATAATTCGTTTATATTTATGTTTCTGGAAAGATATTAACAGCGCCGTGCAAAAGGAGGGGGGGGAGAGGGTGGTCGCACCGGGCGCAGAGATTTAGGGGGTGCCAAATTTCTAACTACTTTCTACTTACTACTATTTTAAAGGGACTACTTTCAGACAATTTTTTAATTAATATTAATTTTTATTTAAAAAACGCCCGAAATAGGCAAGTGGGTGAACGGAAAAAAAGTTACCGGAAAAACAATTATCGGAAAAAAAGTGGCATAAACTACAAAAGCGGAAAAGAAGTTACCGAAAAAAAAGGGACAAGGAATTGGTTTCGGGAATTCATTATTGATTTTGAGGATTCATTGGTTAAATATTTAGGGGGTATCAGGGGGAGGTTCTTAATTTAAGTAAATGGGTTTTTCGTGCTGATTTAACTGTTTTGGTTCAGTTTTTGGACATATGATACCCCCCCACCCCTCCCTATCCATAAGTTCTCAAATTAAATTAATAGTTTTTTACGCAGATTTATCCGATTCGGTTGGAATTTCAGACATAAGATCATTATGATAAGACGTATCTCTGATTAGTTATAGAGTTCTTTTGCTTATTATAAAGGGAGGATGGTCAATTCCCCCCCCCCCCACACACACACACAAATTAGATAGATCGGTTTTTAAGATCGGATCAAAATTATCCGATGTATTTCAAATTTAAGATATAGATTCTTTCTGATTAGGTGAATCCCTGAATAGTTTTAAGAGTTTAATGACTAAGTATAAAGGGGAGGGGGGTGGGGGATAATCCCTCTTAAATTAAATTAATTGCTTTTTAAGCAGAATTATCCGATTTGCTTCGAATTTTGGACATAGGTTCATTATGATAAAATGTATCTCTGATTAGTTACGGGGTTCTTTTCCTTATTATAAAGGGGGGATAAGCAATAATTTCCCCCTGAAATTAGATAAATCGGTTTTTATGCAGAATTATCTGATGTATTTCAAATTTTAAATATACGTTCTATCTGAAAAGGTGAATCCCTGAATAGTTTTAACGGCTTAATGGCTAAGTATAAAGGCAAAAACAGAGGATAACCCCCCCCCCTTTAAATTAAATAAATAGCTTTTTTATGCAGAATTAACCGATTTAAAGAATTACTATTCAAATTTTGGATGTAGGTTCTTTATGATAAGGTGTATCCCGGATTAGTTATGAGGTTCTTCTGCTAAGTATAAATAAAGAAACGGACGATTACCCCCCCCCCCCCCTTAAATTAGATAAATTGTTATGCATAATTATCCGATGTATTTAAAATTTTTGATGTAGGTTTTTTCTCATAAAGTGGATCCCTAAATAATTTTAAGGGCTTAATGGTTAAGTATAGAGGGGGGAACTGGGGATAACCCCACTTAAATTAGATAAATGGCTTTTTACGCAGAATTATCCGATTTGCTTCAAATTTTAAATATAGTTTCATTATGGTAAGGCATATAAGCTAATGAATATAGTTAAAATAGGGAGGGATGCAGCAGTCCATTCAGGAAACCTTTTCGGGGAAAGAAGCTTGCTTTTCCCATTCGACGGAGGGGGATGCCCGGTAGACATCGCGGGCGGCTAGTCTCTTAGGAAATTTGTCGATCAGGGGATTTCCCGGTAAAGGTTTGCCACAAAAATACTCAAGTAACATAAAAAAAAAACGAGTTGAATGCAACTGAATGCAAATAACAAATAAAAACAATTTTTCTTTATTTTTTAATTTAGTGATTGAAAACTATTATGTCAGTAAACATTATAACACATTTTACCTTTTTTTCTGTTAATGATTAATTTCCATTCATTTTGCACTTAAAACTCGTTCTTTTTTTATTTGTGAAAAAAGTAATATACTAAATTATTTGTCGTAATTGTCATTTTAATTTACGCCAAATATTTATCATTTAAAACTGGATTTTTACTAATTAATGTCCCATATTACACATCACAAAATATAATATAAAACATTTAAAAAATATATGTTAGAAAATTTTAATGTACAAACTATGTTGTATGTCACGAACGAATGAACTAGTGAATTCATTAATTTGTAGTAGTAAAAATAGTTTTTTATTACTAACTTATGTTAGTAATTAGAAAGTTAATTGTTTAAAAACCTGTTGTTCTTGATAGATCTTCAGGTTTGAACGCTTAAAAAAATAAACGGATTTAAATAAAAAAACGATTTAAGAGAAAAACAGGATATTTTTTTCTTTGTTACGATGTTTATAGAATATTGAAAAATGCTATGCAGAAACATAATTCACAATTTTAAATTCAAACAGTTATTGAGGATATATAAACAAACCCTTAAAACTATTCAGGGATTCACTTTGTGAGAAAGAAACTATAGCCAAAAATTTGAAATACATCGGATAATTGTGCATAAAAAACAATTTATCTAATTTAAGGGGGAATAATCGCGGCCCCCTTTTTATTAGCAAAAGAACCCCATAACTAATCAAGGATACCCCTTATCTTAATGAGCCTACATTCAAAATTTGAAGCAAATCGGATAATTCTGCGTAAAAAGCCATTTATTTAATTTAAGAGAGGTTATCCCCCCATGCACCCTCTATACTTAACCATTAAACTCCCAAAATTCTTCAGGCATTATATACTCTGACGACTAACTGACAACATTAATCGTGATAGAAGATAGATAGCGAAGTCTTATTGTGAAAAGGTATGCAGGGGTGAAAATATCTTTATTCAAAAGCTGAGAAGAATAGGTGCTATTGACCTCAAGGGACATACCTAGAAAATAATTGCACTGGTCTAGTGGCAATGAGTTGAGGGGGACACTGGGATTATTGAGCACCTACAGGGAAGGAAGGCAGTTGGAAAAAGAGACATGTGCTGGTAATATACAAGAAAATAGATTGATGCAAGATGGCTTAGACGTGCTAAGCGAAATGTAATTTTTGAGTGTGGCTCCTATGTAGTTGTAATGTCGTTTTATTTATTTTTTTAATAATTGATCTATGGTTCTAATAAAGAACTTGAGGAATTAAAAATGTATTATTGATGAACTTAACAAATAAACTTACTTAGTAAAGAGAAACTCAAGGCGCGACACCACAATACTATATATAAGCCTTATCAGAAAGAACCTATATCCAAAATATGACACACGTTGGATAATTCTGCTTAAAAAAACATTCATCTTATTTAGGGCGGAGGGGGGGGGAGGTAATCGTCCGTTCCCAAAACTAATCAGGCAAGCGTCTTGTCGGTTTGAACGTATATCCAAAAATTGAACCAAAACAGTTAATTCAGCATAAAAAAATCATTCACTTAAATTAAGAGCCGACCTCCGACCCCCCCCCTTTCATACTTTGACAATAAATCTCCAAAATCAAAAATAAATCCCCAAAATCAATTCCTTGTCACTTTTTCCCGAGTAACATGTTTATCTTGTCCCTTTTTTTCCGGTAACTTTCTTTCGTGTCATTTTTTTCCGCTTTTGTAGTTTGTCACTTTTTTCCGATAACATTTTTTCCTAGATTCAGGTAAATAGATATCATGATTAAAAAGCTATGTAACTGAGAAATGTTCTTCATTCTTTAATAAGATCTTTCAGAAGACGATTCTCATAGTGGATGATTTGAAACGAATTTACGACGTAGTAGCAACAAAAAGGGGAAAAAATGGTTGCCATGCGATCAAAATCGCTTATAACTCGTTAACTAATTTATCTCGTCCGAAAATTTAAGGCAATCTCTTCCGAAAATTTGAAATTAGGTTATCAGTTCCGCATAGTTGCCAACTGGTACGGTTTTGAGCGCGGATAAAACAATCGCGGAGAAATGAAAATTTCGTGAAAGGATCGCCAAAAAAGCACACATTTCGTCAATGTTTCGTGAAAAAAAGGCAATTTCGTCAATGTTTTTGTCAACGAACTTTGTCAAAAGATCGCCGAAAAACGCGAATTTCCTGTGCGAATCGCGGAGAAAACAGCAATTTCACCAAATATCGCAGATAAAACGCTGATTTCTCTGAAGATCGCGGGAAAACGTCGATTTCGTCTAAAGATTTCTGATATAATGCCGATTTCGTTAAAAAAAGGGGGGGGGGGAAACGCCGTTTTCGATAAAAGATTGCTTTAAAATATTTTGTCAAAAGATAATTGAAAGAAATGGCCGCTTACATCAAAAGATCATGGAAAAAACTCCGATTTCGTCGAAAAACCGCGAGGATAAAGCGCCGTTTTCAAGAAAAGATCGCGTAAAATTGCAAAATTTGTCTAAAGATCGTCGAAAAAACGCCAATTTCATAAAAAGATCGCGGAAAAACCGCCGATTTCGACAAAAGATCGCAATAAATCACCGATTTTACTAAAATATCGCAGATAAATTGCTGATTTCGTTTAGAGGTCGCGGAAAAATTCCGATTTCGTCAAAAGATCGCGGAAAACCGCCGATTATGCTAAAATATCACAAATAAATCGCTGATTTCGTCTGAAGGTCGCAGGAAAACGCCCATTTCGTCTGAAGATCGCGGAAAAACCCCCTCACCCCCCGCCGATTTCCGAAAAAAAAATTTCAACCAGAATCACCCCTGAAGCAACTCTATCCCCCCCAGAGCCGAATTCTGGCTGCGCCACTGAAGAAGTGTCGGAAGATGTTTCACAATCTATATCTAACGCATGATTTTTCTTACTTTTTTTATAAAAAAAATACTGATATTACTCCTGGAAGAAATTTTGAAACGTACGAACCCTGTATCGATGCATATTTCAGTCATGATAAGTAAAAATTAAGTCATTTGTCTTTTTATATAATTTTTTTTTTGAAATATCATTTCACTTTCATTAAGGGGTTAGGTGGGTTTTAAAATTTCAAAAAATCGTTTTCTTTTTTATTGTCTTATTAAATAGTACAATATGTTTAAAATATTCTCCAAAAATTTTAAATCGATCCGAGTAAAATTCCAAGAACTAGACCCTTCGGAAGTCCCGCCCATTGGGCCACGTCGGTGTAGCGCACCGCAGGTGTACGGAAGAAGCTGTCTATTGATTGTTCTTCTCGTTTGCTTATTGTATATCATTCAAATGTAACTTAAACTGCTCAAATATTTCATTTCTTGGTTGCCTCCTGATCCACGAGGTTTCTTTAAGGTTATAAATGTTTGTGAATTTTTGCTTCTGTGAAATTAAAAGTGTTACAAATTTTTATTCATCATGAGTAAAGTGACGAGATCTGATCGAATAACTAGTGGTCAAAGAAAAGATAGACCAAGAAAGAGAAATCAATTATTCAATCCTAAAAATCCTGAGGAACATAATGAATCTTTCACTAGCACGTCTGCGAAAAAACTTAGAAGCCAAGATGAAAATCATGTGCCAGAAGACGGTACTTTGCAGTATGCAATCATCGACCTTTTTTTTAGTTTTTTCAACGCTATCTTCATTTGTGAAATGCTCTAATATTATAAACGAAAATGGACAGGACAAAATATGCAATGGGAAAGTAGATTTTAAACAGTGTATGAAATACGGCCTTGGTTTCAAAATTTTCGTGGAATGTGAAAAATGTCAGCCTCGATACATTTTATCGTGTCACAAAATTGGAAACGCTTACGAAATAAATCGTAGGTTTATTTTTGTGATGCGAACATTAGGCTTAGGACTAGCCGGATGTAAAAAATTCTGTGGCTTGATGGAAATGAGTGCTTTTTTCTTGAATAAGTCAACATACGATTTTTATGTTGATAAAATTTACGGATGTGTTGAGACAGTTGCTCAAGCACTTTTTTCATTGGCTGCAAAACAAGAGAAAAAATTAACGTGTGATGAAAATAATATTGATGATACGACAGATGTAACTGTATCAGGTGATGGCACTTGGAAAAAGCGCGGTTTTTCATCATTGTACGGTGTGTCTTCGATAATTGGATATTGTAGCGGAAAAGTTTTAGATATTTTTGTAAAATCCTCATATTGTAAATTATGTGAAGCCTGGAAAAAAAAAAAACTAAGCACAATAGAATTTGAAGAGTGGCAGGCAGATCATCTCCAAAAAAACGAATGTAGTGCCAATCACCAAGGACCAGCTGGTAATATGGAAGTTTCATCAATCGTTGCAATGTTTCAACGCTCTTTTGAAAAATATGGCCTAAAGTACTCAAATTATATTGGTGACGGGGACTCTAAAACATACTCTGGAGTTCTCAATGCCAAACCTTATGGTGATGATTTTATTGTTAATAAAAAAGAATGCGTAGGACATGTGCAAAAAAGGATGGGCAAACGCTTACGTGATTTAGTCAATAAAACTGTCGAAGAAACAAAAACAAAGGCCGGTAAATCTATTAGAAAAAAAAACTCTATCTGGCAAAGGAAAACTTACTGGCAAGTTAATTGATAAATTAACAATTTATTATGGACTAGCTATAAGAAGAAACTGCAATTCGGTACAAAATATGAGAGACGCTATTTGGGCAACTTTTTTCCATTATACCTCCACAGACAAAAATCCACAGCACGATAAATGTCCAGAGGGCCCTGACTCATGGTGCACTTGGCAGCGCGCTTCATCAATGAACACTCTGTCATCATACAAACATGATTATGATTCATTAACAAGTGAAGTTTCATCAGCTATCAGACCAATTTATGAAGACCTCAGCAAAGAGGAGCTCTTAGAGAGGTGTGTTGGTGGATTCACTCAAAATAATAATGAAAGTTTAAACCAGTTAGTTTGGAAAATTACTCCTAAAATACTCCCTGCTGGTTCAAAAATAGTTGGGATCGCTGCATATGTCGCTGCTGGCACATTCAACGAAGGGATTTCAGCTTTGTTGCTTTTTATGCATGGCATGGACTTGAAACTTGGCCGAAACAGCCATGAGTATGCCCGAAAAGAAGATGAAAAACGCATACTCATTGCCGACAGGAAAGCTGACATTGAGACTCGTGAAGCAAGAATTCGTCACAGGCAAGAGCAAAAGGATGCCCTAGACATTGCCGCAGCAGCGGGTACTCTGCTTTATGGTGCTGGAATCGATGATTCTATGTAAGTTGAAAAAAAAGTTTTTTTCTTGCATGTAAGTTCAACTTAAAACTTTAAATGTGTTTTTCTCAAAACTTCATTTTTGAAGTCGGTGGACACGATTTCTCGAAAAGTTATGAACCGATTTAGTTCAAATTGTGTAGATATCTTTAAAATAACACTATCTAGTTATTGAACGAAGGAATTTTTTTTTTCATTACAACTTATTTTTTTAAGCCAATAAATGGCGAAATTTTGACCAAAAAATGAGATTTTTTTTTTCAAAGTTTGAGAAAAAATGAAAATTATATATATATATTTTTTCCCCTTCGTTCAAATACGAGATTTATATATGTACTAACGAAATAATTTTGGTTTTTTAATTTTAGATGAACCAATAATAAGTTATGCTGTCCACGGCAAGAGCACTTTTTTGTGAGACACCCAGGGAGATGAGGTCTCAATGGCTGAATTTTCAACATTTTTATATAAAAATTTCAGGAGACATTGTTGAAATATGTACCTTTGATATGCCATATTATAATTTTTAAATGTATGATTGTTTATATAAAATAAAAAATCGTAAAAATACCTTTTTTTTTATACCTCTGAAACCCACCTAACCCCTTAAATAACGTCTAAATTATCAAGTGAAGCAGCTAAAAGACGCAATGCCTCGTTGAGTTTGATAAGGACAATCATGCTTGCACTTTGAAACTGGAACTGAACACCGATTTCTGCACAATTGCGCGATTGTTCTGACGATATCATAATAAAAAACCCGTAATGATAATTCTTTTATATGTTTTTTAGGTGCGTTTGTAATTATGTAAATAAGTAGCACCTTTAGTCGTCGTTCAGTCCGTCCGTCTGTCTATTTGTTGGTCCGCATATTACAGAGCAAAAACTACTCAACCGAATCATTCGAAATTTGAAATATATTACTCTTTCATAATTTTGTCAAAATATTTCAATTTTTAAAAAAATCGGATATAGAGTTTGTTTATAGAGGCAATCAAAAATATTTAGTTATGCATTATAGTCAATGGGAAAAAAATGTTTCAAGTTCATTTTAACGGTTTTACAGCCTGTCAAACAGCATAAAATTGATATGATATTACTGAAGTATGCAAATTGTTGTACAAAGAGTATTTGTTATTCGTTTACAGAGCTACACAAAAGAATTCCTTAACAAAATGATGCATGCGAAAACATTGTTTTTGGCGTATTCAAACAATAAATGTTAAATCATTTCATGTATAATGAAACTGATATACGTTGCTGAGATTTATTACATATTTTATTTCCTGTATAATGGAAATGACAAACAGTATTTACTGAGATTCACAAAAGATTTCGGATATTGTACTATACCAGAAATACTGTAGTCTTACAGGTTTTTGCTGGAAGTACATTTTTAGTTGTTATATTAGCTTTTGAGTTTAATTACATTTTTGCATATTACGTTGTGCGTATAAATGCTGTAGACCATATTCAGAATAATACAACAGAATCTGTTAAAGTGTATGAGAAATAGCTTAAAAGTGGTTTTCGAATGAGTTGCAGATTTTTACGCTATCCCATGACAGGTAATAATTCTAGGTTTGCCACGTTGATTGCATCCTATTTAAGGTGAAGTCCTATTATTTTCGTACTACTAAATTGAAGATATATACCCGTATCAAGTTTTGTATTTATGTATTTTTGCTTAAGACATTAACAGCTAATGTCCCAAGCTCTGAATATTTATGAAATTTATTATCGAGCGAAAGCATATCATTTGCCACGGTTGATGTCCAATTTCCAATTGGTTTTTCTGAAGATATAAAAATTTTACTTTTGCCAAAAAATTTATTATGTAATTTTAATAAGGTACCATATAATTTCTTTTAATGCAAGGACAAAACAATGGAGAAATTAATTTCCTGTAGTAAGGAAAACTCCAAAAATTATTTATAATTGTTGGGGTAAATGGACCCACATTGTCCAGTTACACCGTCCCAGTTACCCCACTTTTGAAAAATTTATGGGATAATTGGAACACCGGTCTTATATTTGAAACATGAACTAAATATGCATAGATATCTGATATAACTAATGTTTCTATATGCCTTATCTTGGAAAAGAAAGATTGTTTGAAAAAAGTACTAATCGTATTTTAATAAAAAACCGAGGAAGTTTGACCAGACTGACGTTGTTTGTAAAAAAAGAAACCAGAAATTTCAGTAACCTATCACAGGAAAAATGGAGTTATGAATGAATTGACACACATCGTTTTAAGAAGTAGAGACAAAGTTTTCAAAAGCTAAAACCTAAAAGACATGAACAGATTTTTATTAAATGGAATATGGCCAGTTACCACTTTGGACTCTGCTTACCTTATATATATCTGCGCAAGTATCTATCTTCAGTCATATTTAAAACATTTCAATGTAGTTGAAAATTATTTATGAATTCGGTTTGTCTGTCCGTGCGTCCGATTGCCATTAAATGTGTATGTTACCGGCCAAACCCGATTTTAGGCCAAACTAAATTGGACTATTTCAAACTAGTTTATCCTAACGCCCGTATGATAAACTTGTTTTTCCTTGGCCACACTAGTCTATCCTAACTCCCACAGGATAAGCAAATTTTTCTTATGTCAAACTAATCTATCCTAAGGCCCATAGGATAAACTAGGAGAAGGAGGCACTCCCCCCCTAATTTAGCCTAGTTGGTTTTTAATTCAGAATTAACCGATCTGCTTAAATTTTAGATATAGAATCATTCTGATAAGGTGCCTCCATGATTATTTGTGAGTGTTCATTGTTTAAGTATAAAGGATGGGGGAATGGATGTAATATATCCATAAGTTAGTTAAATCAGTTTCACGCAAAATTTACCGATTTGTTTTAAAATTTAGAAATATTTTTATTGTAATAAGGCGCTTCCCTAATTAGTTTTGAGGTTCATTGGTTAAGTATAAAGAATGGGGTGGGGGCTTCCCGCCTAATTTAGGCAGGTTGGTTTCTCACGTAGGATTAACTAATTTTTTAAAATTTTGGATAGAGGTTCATTGTGATAAGGCGCTTCCTTGATTAAGTTTGGAGTTTCTTTGGTTAAGTATAAAGGGGGGGACGGACCCTTCCTTAAATTAGATAAATGGATTTTTATGCACAATTATCCGATTTGCTACAATTTTGAGATATAGCTTCTTTCTGATAAACTGAGGCTTCTGAATCGTTTTGGGAGTTGATCGTTAAGTATAAAGGAATGAATGGGGCATCACCCCCCTTTAAATTAGAAAAACTGGTTTTATGGAAAATTATCCGATTTGCTTCGAATTTTTTATAATTGTTCATTTTGATGTGGCGTATCTCTGATTTTTTAAGGACTCAATGATTACATATAAAGAGAGAAATGGGATAGCTAATCCCCCCTTACTTTATTTTTTGAGGAGCATTATTCTTTCAAAAAAATAACTCTGTAACATACGATTAATGTAAATAGCCTGTGAACACAATGCCATCAGTTTAATTGGACGATATTCTTTTTATTATTGATCCTGACTGCCATTCCATCGCCAGTCTGGTTTAAAAGTGTTTTGCCATCACACCCCAATAACATATTTTATTCGAAGGGAAGAAGTATACTGTTAGGCGTCTGTACGGTCCGGAATTTCGAGGCTGGTTAAAAATTCGCTGTAAAAGTTAAAAGTTTAGTCCGAGCCCGGCCCGGCTGGTTCACATTTTCACAGTTCACTGCCTGAATCGGCCTATCAATGAAAATGGGCTCGGCTCGGTCCGATCTGGCTCGACTCAATTTCCACTAAACATTCTAATTTTAGTTAACATCAGGGATGTTTTGAAGGGTATACGGGGGTATAGGCCGTATACCATCTGGGTGTTTTAAAGGAAGACCTTATACCCTCTGTTTCTCAAGAAAGCTATAGTGTGCGCACTCTAGGGTAGACCCTCTGCCCTAAGCTTATATCCTCTGTTATTTTTACAACTACAACCCTGCTTAATATATAATTAAGATTTCTTTAATGAATACTGCATACATATTTGTGGGATAAACATACAATATATTTTTAATTACAATGGTACCGCTTTTGTATACATGTGGTGAAGTTGTATACCTTAAATTTTTGATTCAGTTGTTAGAAGTATTTTTGTGATTTATACTTAACTTTCAAATTGGGTGCAATAATAATAATTATAATAAATATTCTCCCAGTTTTATTGTTGGTAAATCAATTTAACTTGCTGATTTTTATAGCTACTGTATTTATGCAAGGACTAACAGAAACTGAAATTGAATAAAAAACCATGCATTAGATCTGAAGATTGAGCTATTGCGGAAATCATAAAAAATGCTGCATACCAATGCCACCTGTTGAGCATAAATTAATCAGACAAAACATATCATCAAAAACTAATCAGCCTCAATCTATATCAGGGACTAACTGAACATAGATTGTTATTACATTCCGTGCTTTAGTTCTTGATTCACAAAATTTGTATTACATATAGACAGACAAAGTCGCAGACGCAGAGACAGACATTTTGTAAAAACATGCTTTTCGTGATCTCTGACTCCTAAAACGAATAAATCCATCGAAAACTAGAATTCGAAATCTTTCATGAATCCAATAATTTCTTCTTGTAAAGACAGAAGAAAATAAAAATAAACTTAATTAGATGTGGCAAGCTCAAAACTTTCTTCAATCTCATACATAGTAACATTTCAAAAACCGCTATCGCAGTGCCAAAATTAAATTCCAATTTATGAATATAAAATTTTACTGTACCTACCTAATTTATTCGAATATAAATTTTTATTAATTCCTGTGCTTTACGTCATGAGATAGAGCATCCACAAAATTTATGTCACATACAGACAATCAGACTCACAGAAAGACATTTTTAAAAACATGTTTTTCGGAATCTCAGACTCTTAAAATCAGTCTATCAAAATGTCAGTCTATCAAAAACCAAAATTAATTCGAAAATTTTCTCGAATGCAACTATTTCTTCTTATGAAGATAGAAGAAAGTTAAAATTTAGACAATTTATGTATTTGTATGTATGCCACTATGTTAAAAAATAGTTTAATTAAAAGCACAGCATAATTGAAAATTCCAATTCAGTATCATCCATCAATAAATAGAAATGTACTTGAGATTTTTTGTACAGCCCTGTATATGATATATTGAATTTATAAACCCTAAATAATATGCAAAAACAGTTCAATTTAAAACAGTTTACCTTAATTGAAACTGCACTTCCAGCAATTATTCTTCGTAGGGG
>OZ025303.1:26897174-26965815 GCA_964019185.1 Maratus speculifer
AAACCATGAAAAATGCAGCATAGCTGACTGACAGACACAAAGACAGACAATTTGTAAATAGTCCTTCCGGCAGTGCCGGGAGGAAGAGGTAGCTTTCATATACTTATATATTTATTTATTTATTTTAAATTAAGTTATATTATTCAACAATACTAAGCTCAAATTAGTAGAACCTGATTATGAGCTTGGTCGAAATCTTAATTCAGGTGCACATGCACACTCATATTGAAATCGATTAATATATATATGCGATAACTCAGCCATTTTTTAAGATACAGACGAAACAAAAAAATGCTCTGGAATCTTTGTATCAAGGTCAAATGCATAAAAGAAAAATCTTTTTCAATTTCTCACTTTCTTGTACCTAATTTTAAATTTAAAATTTTTTTAAATTTTTTAAATAAAATTATATTGTTGCTATTTCGCCGCTATTTTGAAATAAAATGGCGGACGGAATTGAGTATCGAACTCGATTCAGGCCTTAGTATATACTATGTACACACGAAGTTACATCCAAATCGATTCATAAATACGCGTGTTATCCCGTGACAAAAATCAGATCGTTTCAAAATGTCAGCCATAAGAAAAATTCAAAGTGCTATAACTCAATCATTTTTTAAGATATAGACAAAATAAAAAGCGTTCTGGAATCGTTGTTTTACGTTCTAACACGTATTTTCCAACTTTTAATTTTTTTCGTATTGAATTTTAAATTTTAAATTTTTTTAAAAATTTAAAATGGTTGCCATTTTGAAACAAAATGGCGGATGATGCTGGCCAACGAACTCGGTTGAGACATTTGTATGTACTATGTACTTACTAAGTTTTATTCAAGTCCGTTCATAAATACGCGTGTTATCACATGACAAAAATCAGATCGTTTCAAAATGTCAGCCATAAGAAAAATTCAAAGTGCTATAACTCAATCATTTTTTAAGATATAGACAAAATAAAAAGTGTTATGGAGTCGTTGTTTTACGTTCTAACACGTATTTTCCAACTTTTAATTTTTTTCGTATTGAATTTTAAATTTTAAATTTTTTTTAAAAATTTAAAATGGTCGCCATTTTGAAACAAAATGGCGTATGATGCTGGCCAACGAGCTCGGTCGAGACATTTGTATGTACTATGTACATACCAAGTTTCATTCAAATCGGTTCATAAATACGTTACTTATCGACAAAAATCAGATATATATATATATACAGGGTGATTCATAAAAGATGGGCAGAACTTTAAGGGGTTATAGTACACTTAAAGACAAATAATATTAAATAGGAGACTAAGGGTCCCAGACGTATTCCCAAGGAGATAGGGGGCATTAAAGTTTAGGGTCCGAAATTTCAAATGATTATAAAAAATGGAAAAATTGGTCGATTCGTTTGCGGTTTTTGCAAAAAATTTTCTTTATGCCAGTATTTTCTTGAAATAAAATTTTAAAGTTCAATTTCAAAATATGCCGATAGGGGGCGCTTTAGACTTTGGAGTAACAAACAACTATTTTTTAACGTTATTTTTTGTATTTCTTTAAATGATTTCGAAAATTAATATTATTAATTATTATTATTAATTAATTTCGAAAAATGATTTGACTTAAACTTAAATTTTGATCTAAAAATCTGAGTCCTAACGAGTAGTTAAGTAGCGTAAACTGAAATTTGAAATTTGAAACCCTTCTCCCCCCAGAACAAAAATCAGTTATTCCCGATCTTTGTGTCGTAGATTAGGCTCTAACTACTGCCGCGTTTTGCTAAAATTATTCTTTATGTCAGTATTTTCTTGAAAATAAATTTTAAAGAGAATTTTCAAAAAATTCCGATAGAGGGCGCTTTAAACTTTGGAGTAACGAACAACTATTTTATACCGTTATTTTTTGTGTCTCATTAAATGCTTTCTAAAGCTTAGACTTAAATTTTCAGCCCAAAATCTGAATCGTTAGACGTGGTTAAGTTTCTGGGGAGAGGGGTTTGAAATTTCTACTCCTGAGCACAGTTCAGTTTACCATGTCCACACATTGTGTGCTGTGATACGAGGTAAAAAGACACAAATTAGGATTATGTTACCAAAGCATATTTATTAACATGTAATTACAATAAATGTTCAAAATTGTGACCACCAGAGGTTATGCACGCAGAACAACGGCGAAGAATGGAACGGCGAACATTCGCGAAAACATCAGGCTTTTCGAGCACTTCCCCTACAGCGGCGGAAAGTCTGGCGACCAGTTCCTCGGGGGATTCAATGGGTGTCTCATACATAAGAGCCTTCAATTGTCCCCAAAAAAAGAAATCGAGGGGTGAAAAATCTGGCGAGCGAGCAGGCCAAGCAACAGGACCACCTCGACCAATCCATCTGTTCGGAAATGTGATGTCCAGATAGTTGCGGACGTCTCGTACGTAATGGGCTGGCGCTCCATCGTGCTGGAACCACATGACCCGCCGGATGCGTGGAGGAACAACGTTTAACAGGTCTGGCAGCACATGTTGCAGAAATGTGAGGTATGTTTTACCGTTGAGGCGTTCAGGAAGAAGGTACGGTCCGATTAGGTGGTCTCCGAGGATTCCTGCCCAAACATTGATGGAAAAGCGTCTCTGATGAGCATGTGGATACGTAGCATGTGGATTGACATCCGCTCATACATGTGCATTGTGTGTGTTAAATGTACCTTCACGTGTGAAGGTACATTCATCGGTGAAAAGCACAGTTCGTCCAAAATGTGGATTTAGCGCGTTCTGCTGCAGAAACCAGCGGGCGAATTCAATACGATTTGGATAATCCCCTGGAGACAGTTTCTGGACTCGTTGCACATGAAACGGGAGCAAATGTTCATCCTTCAGTACCCTCCAAGTCATGGACTGTGAGGTATCCACCTGCCTAGCCACTGTTCGTGTACTTGTACTTGGCTGCGCCGCTACTACATCCAGAATGGCTTCTGCAACAACTACTGATTCGTCCTTTTTTGCACGACCTGCATTCGACCGGGAAGCGAGAAATAATCCCGTCTCACACAACTGTCTGTGCAAGCGCTCGAAAGTTTTGCGGTTAGGCAACCGCCTGTTGGTAAATCGCTCTCCGTACATTCGTTGTGCCTCTGCACCATTTCCATCTGCCGCTCCGTAAATTAAATGCATCTCAGCCTTTTCCTTATTCGAGAAGGGCACCATCTTCCGATTCATTACTACAGCGACTTACACTTGACTCGCCGTTCAGTGGTTTTTATGCCTGAATCGTGTCGAAATTTTGCATACGTGTTCTTCTTCTTTCCCATTTGACATTTGCATACTTTCTGTCTCCTTCTTCACCCGGTGACTAGCGTCAGGAATGGAGCTTTAACGTTTGCATGAGCGACGTTTCCAACTGTGCCAGTGCCTTTATGAGTGAATTCCGACTATGCAGTCCTTGACGAAAGTTGTATTTTTGCCTCGTATCACAGCACAGAATCGTTGGGCATGGTTAAGTAGTGCAAACTGAACTATGTTCAGAAATTGAAATTTGAACCCCCTCCCCTCGCTACTGAACCACGCTCAGCGATTCAGATTTTGAGCTGAAAATTTAAGTTTAAGTCTAAGCTTTAGAAAGCATTTAATGAGACACAAAAAATAACGGTATAAAATAGTTGTTCGTTACTCCAAAGTCTAAAGCGCCCTCTATCGGAATTTTTGGAAAATTTTCTTTAAAATTTATTTTCAAGAAAATACTGACATAAAGAATAATTTTAGCAAAACGCGGCAGTAGTTAGAGCCTAATCTACGACACAAAGATCGGGAATAACTGATTATTGTTCTGGGGGGAGAAGGGTTTCAAATTTCAAATTTCAGTTTACGCTACTTAACTACTCGTTAGGACTCAGATTTTTAGATCAAAATTTAAGTTTAAGTCTAAGCTTTCGAAATCATTTAAAGAAATACAAAAAATAACGTTAAAAAATAGTTGTTTGTTACTCCAAAGTCTAAAGCGCCCCCTATCAGCATTTTTTGAAATTGAACTTTAAAATTTTATTTCAAGAAAATACTGGCATAAAGAAAATTTTTTGCAAAAACCGCAAACGAATCGACCAATTTTTCCATTTTTTATAATCATTTGAAATTTCGGACCCTAAACTTTAATGCCCCCTATCTCCTTGGGAATACGTCTGGGACCCTTAGTCTCCTATTTAATATTATTTGTCTTTAAGTGTACTATAACCCCTTAAAGTTCAGCCCATCTTTTATGAATCACCCTGTATATATATGGAAACTTAATGTTTTAGATAAATTAAATATTGAACTTTATAGGAATATCGATACCTTCAATTTAAATTTTAAACAATTAAATGATGAAATAAAAAACTTACAAAATAAATTTATCATAACATATGTCGATAAATCTCCTAACAACTATGCTTTCATATGTAAACATTATTACTCTACATTATTAAATCAAGCAATAAATTCTAGTTCAAATTTCATTAAAACAGATATTGATACTATTATTAAAAATAGACATATAGCTCAATATTATAAATTACTAAAATTAAAAAATCATAATTATAACTATCCTTACACTGTGGTTATTCCAAAATTCCATAAAATTCCTATAAAGTTTCGTACTATAACTATTGGGTGTAATACTTATAACAATAATGCAGGTAAAGAATTATTAACAATACTTACAAAAATGCTAGATATTGCAAAAACTAATAATAAGTTCTATAGTATAAAAAATAGTTTACATCTTGTAAATAATATCAAAAATTTACAAAACATTAAGTACATCAAAACATATGACTTTAATGATTTATTTAATACAATTGATATTGCAGATATGTTCAGGATCATAAATTTATTATTCAAGGAATATAAGAATTCTCTAAACATACATGTATCTTTATCTTACTTCAAATCTTTAACCAAATTTATTCTTTATCATAATTATATATTATTTAATAATACAATATTCAAACAAATAGTCGGTCTTCCACAAGGTGGGATTGTATCATCCATCTGTGCTGATCTCTACTTACATTATTATGAACGTAATACTTCTATTGTTAATTGTTTTCTATACAGGTATCTTGATGCTATAATAATTTTATATTCTAAAAAGTCATCTAACTATTCGCTACCAATCAAATACCACAAAAATTTAAAATACAGTTATAATGATATGCATAATAATACAATTAACTTTCTTGATCTTAATATTACGCTTTCTGATAATAAAATTCTATTTGATATTTATGACAAACGTAATGACTTTCCTTTTAAAGTAAACCTCTTTACTCATTATAATTCTTGCCTACATAAATCTGTCTATGTCAATATATTACTTAATTTTGCCCATAGAATTAAAAATATTTGTTCACATAATTTTAAAATGCATAATTTAAAAACTGTACAAGCAACTGCTATAAGATATGGTTATCCTTTACATTTGGTTAAAAAAATTTTATCTGTATAAACATTTATTTAGTATTAACTGTCTATTTTCTCTTCATCCTATAGTCTTTAATATATAATAAGTTATTACATGATCTTAAAAATAATTAACACATTGCGTAAAAAAATGTTTAAAAAAATTATAAAAAATAAAAAAATACAAAAAAAAAAAAAAAAATAAATAAATAAAAAATACAAAAAAAATATGAATTATAGGCTGGTTGGGTGGGTTAGATGTTAGATTACGGAGGAGGGCGGTGTTGTCTGGATAATACGCAATGGTTAATTATTATATATTTAATTTAAAAAAAAAAAAAAAACTTTACACATAGTATTAAAGTTTATGTTTACCTAAAAACTAATATGCATAACTTAAAAATGATCAAGTTATTGAGATAAGCTGTGGTTGTCTATTGTATTTGTCTTAAAGAAATTATTTGTAAAATATTAGAATAGAAATTATTCTCGGAAATTCTTAGCTAATAAATAATTTATTTTTTCCTATAATAGAGGGCAGCACCATAAGCATATAATTTAATTAATATATTAATCCTTTAGATGGCAGCACTAAAATAATTTTCCGCTAGAAGTTGTAGTAATACATTCTAGTTAATTAATTAATATAGTAATATTAATAATTGATTAAAAATAAAAATATAATATTTCTAATAGTAGCATCTATTTTTTTTCTCTATATATAATTTTAATTATATAGTATAATATATGTTTTACTAATTTTTATAATTATTGTTACAACTTTATTTTATTATCTATGTGATTTATACTATGACCATAACCGTGACTGTTAGTAAGTCACATGTAGTTTGTATCTGATTGCACTACAAATCTTGCTAGGATATGGGTAATGGTAAATATCTTAGTATATATATCCTTTTTTTATGGAATAATTTATTATTGTTATTTTGTCATATTGATTTTATTTTCTTCTATGTGTATCTTTCTACTAATTTGTCATCTGAATAGCTTCCAGCCAGTCGGGTGTATTGTGAGTCGAATTCTTAGCTTTCAGCACGACTCATAACAGAAACTGGTTGGATGTTTTTGCTTTTTTGTTAAACTATACACCCCTGATGACGTAGTTTAATGGAAAAGCCTTCTACTGCCTTTTTATCCATTTATTTTTCATTATTTTAGTAATCTGCCTTCTATTTCACTTCAAACTTCAACTGTTTTCAATAAGATGATTGTAAAAATATTGGTTTCATTGGTTTATTGTATGGTAATATATGAATTACTCTGGTTATATAATGTCCATTTATCCACATATATCTTAGTAATTTGGTAATCTGCCTTCTATTTTTCTTCAAACTTCAACTGTTTTTAATAATATGAATGTAAAAATACTGGTTTCATTGGTTCTTTTATTGGTATTGTCTGAATAACTTTGGATGTATTTATAAAAGTATTTATATATTCAACTTCCATAATGATAAGATGCATAAGCACAATCATTAAAGGATAGTTTAGTCTTTTAGTCTTTTATGTCATTTATGTTATCATAAGATAACATGGATTCTTGCAGCTTTTAGTGGATTATTTCACTTTAGGCCCATTTTGGCATAAATTAACCTATTTTTTAAAAAAAATTTTTAAAATACATTACTTTGATGATGCACAGCGCATGAAATGATGTATTTCTTCAATTTGTTATTCTTGCTGCTTCTTTAATACTTTTTGGAAATATCTACCAATGTTATAACTTCGGATTTTACCATATTGGAATTTAGTTGAAATGTAATTAAACATGGGGGCTTTATTTATAGGATATTATGTTTATGCGTACTGCATAATTTATTTACTATGAGACTACTTTTGGATTTAAGTTTGGGATTTTTTCTTTTCTTGTAATTATTGTATATATAATTATTATTTATGTAATCAAGTACTTTCACTTTATTATTATTGAAAATTATTTTTTTAATTTAATTACCTTTATTTTATCTTTATTAGAGATATAAATTATTTAGGGAATTAAATGATATATGTATTATTTTTATTCAAGATATATTTTGTCAATTATCATTTTTAATCAAATAGCCAAGATTTCAACTGATATATATATTATGTCAATTTCTTTTTTTAGCTTAAAATTTATATAGTATTATAAATTGTTCTTATACTAATTTTTATGTAATATATTTTGTCCTATTGGATATAAATAATCTTTCTTATGATGAATAGTTACAAAACAAATTTAGCGACTGGCAATTTAGGCTCTTCAAAATGTAAGATGTCTAATGCTCGGTACAAAGAAATAGATAGGGATTTCTTTGGATCGTCAAACAGTTACCTGTCATATTGTCCCTCGATTAAACTTAAATTTAAAAAGTGCTTATCTCCCAAATGCTTAACTTGCCCTCATGCAGATACACAACAAATTGATAATGATTCCAGTTCTAAATACAATGTGCTATTTTGTAAGGCATACAACGTAATATACTCAATTAATTGCAACATCTGTAAGTTAGAATATATAGGTCAAACATGTAATCCTTTGCATAGAAGAATCAATCAACATAGACAGGATATTTTAAAAAACAACTCTATTAATGTTGAACATATACATTTCAGGCACCATGACTTTCAAAATATAACCATCAAAATATTAAGTATGCATAAAAATCTAAATGATAGATTACTTTATGAATCAATTTATATTAAATCTCGTAATTCTTTATACCCTTATGGTCTAAATTCTAAATTATTCAATCGTACTAACATTGTCTTTACTAATACTAATAATTATGAACATTATAGTAGTACGTATGCAAAATTAAATCGTTCTGCTATTAAAAAAACTACACGTACAACTAGAGGTAAAAATAAGACTAATAATCTATATATTTCTAGAAATGAGATCAAACAACAAATAATTAAGTTGGAATCTGAATATAATAACTCGTATCAATGGATGGATATTAGGAAACACATTTTTTCAATAAAAAAGAAACATCTAAATTTATATTATAAAGTATTTCTATCAGTTGATTTAACTTCACATTTTAGTGATATTTACTTTGATTTATTGTACTATAGAATTAATTTTCTTAATGTTAAAATTTCTAAAAATACATATAAAAAAACTAATAATACTCAACTCATAATTACTTTTACCAATAATGTACTTAATAAAATTAATCTACACAACATTATTAATGATAAAAATAATAATTTCCCTATAAAAAAATTTTCTATACATAAATCCTTCAAATATAATGTTACACTTGGACGTAAGATATTTAACTACAATAAATTTTCTAAATTTTTAACCAATAATACTAATTATCCATGCTATTGTAATGATCCATGTTATAGTAACTTTGTAAATCAAGATCATGGTCACATTATTACTGGGGATATTAATATTGTTGAAAATGATTCTTTAAGAAATTTAATGGCTAATGGTACTAAATATCGTGTTCCTTCATGTACTAATATCAAATCAATAATTAAACAGTTTAATTTAGATTTAGATCTTTTTATTTATAAAATTTCGATAGACTACAATAAGCCTCTGGAATACTTCACTGAATGGAAACTTAATGTTTTAGATAAATTAAATATTGAACTTTATAGGAATATCGATACCTTCAATTTAAATTTTAAACAATTAAATGATGAAATAAAAAACTTACAAAATAAATTTATCATAACATATGTCGATAAATCTCCTAACAACTATGCTTTCATATGTAAACATTATTACTCTACATTATTAAATCAAGCAATAAATTCTAGTTCAAATTTCATTAAAACAGATATTGATACTATTATTAAAAATAGACATATAGCTCAATATTATAAATTACTAAAATTAAAAAATCATAATTATAACTATCCTTACACTGTGGTTATTCCAAAATTCCATAAAATTCCTATAAAGTTTCGTACTATAACTATTGGGTGTAATACTTATAACAATAATGCAGGTAAAGAATTATTAACAATACTTACAAAAATGCTAGATATTGCAAAAACTAATAATAAGTTCTATAGTATAAAAAATAGTTTACATCTTGTAAATAATATCAAAAATTTACAAAACATTAAGTACATCAAAACATATGACTTTAATGATTTATTTAATACAATTGATATTGCAGATATGTTCAGGATCATAAATTTATTATTCAAGGAATATAAGAATTCTCTAAACATACATGTATCTTTATCTTACTTCAAATCTTTAACCAAATTTATTCTTTATCATAATTATATATTATTTAATAATACAATATTCAAACAAATAGTCGGTCTTCCACAAGGTGAGATTGTATCATCCATCTGTGCTGATCTCTACTTACATTATTATGAACGTAATACTTCTATTGTTAATTGTTTTCTATACAGGTATCTTGATGATATAATAATTTTATATTCTAAAAAGTCATCTAACTATTCGCTACCAATCAAATACCACAAAAATTTAAAATACAGTTATAATGATATGCATAATAATACAATTAACTTTCTTGATCTTAATATTACGCTTTCTGATAATAAAATTCTATTTGATATTTATGACAAACGTAATGACTTTCCTTTTAAAGTAAACCTCTTTACTCATTATAATTCTTGCCTACATAAATCTGTCTATGTCAATATATTACTTAATTTTGCCCATAGAATTAAAAATATTTGTTCACATAATTTTAAAATGCATAATTTAAAAACTGTACAAGCAACTGCTATAAGATATGGTTATCCTTTACATTTGGTTAAAAAAATTTTATCTGTATAAACATTTATTTAGTATTAACTGTCTATTTTCTCTTCATCCTATAGTCTTTAATATATAATAAGTTATTACATGATCTTAAAAATAATTAACACATTGCGTAAAAAAATGTTTAAAAAAATTATAAAAAATAAAAAAATACAAAAAAAAAAAAATAAATAAATAAAAAATACAAAAAAAATATGAATTATAGGCTGGTTGGGTGGGTTAGATGTTAGATTACGGAGGAGGGCGGTGTTGTCTGGATAATACGCAATGGTTAATTATTATATATTTAATTTAAAAAAAAAAAAAAACTTTACACATAGTATTAAAGTTTATGTTTACCTAAAAACTAATATGCATAACTTAAAAATGATCAAGTTATTGAGATAAGCTGTGGTTGTCTATTGTATTTGTCTTAAAGAAATTATTTGTAAAATATTAGAATAGAAATTATTCTCGGAAATTCTTAGCTAATAAATAATTTATTTTTTCCTATAATAGAGGGCAGCACCATAAGCATATAATTTAATTAATATATTAATCCTTTAGATGGCAGCACTAAAATAATTTTCCGCTAGAAGTTGTAGTAATACATTCTAGTTAATTAATTAATATAGTAATATTAATAATTGATTAAAAATAAAAATATAATATTTCTAATAGTAGCATCTATTTTTTTTCTCTATATATAATTTTAATTATATAGTATAATATATGTTTTACTAATTTTTATAATTATTGTTACAACTTTATTTTATTATCTATGTGATTTATACTATGACCATAACCGTGACTGTTAGTAAGTCACATGTAGTTTGTATCTGATTGCACTACAAATCTTGCTAGGATATGGGTAATGGTAAATATCTTAGTATATATATCCTTTTTTTATGGAATAATTTATTATTGTTATTTTGTCATATTGATTTTATTTTCTTCTATGTGTATCTTTCTACTAATTTGTCATCTGAATAGCTTCCAGCCAGTCGGGTGTATTGTGAGTCGAATTCTTAGCTTTCAGCACGACTCATAACAGAAACTGGTTGGATGTTTTTGCTTTTTTGTTAAACTATACACCCCTGATGACGTAGTTTAATGGAAAAGCCTTCTACTGCCTTTTTATCCATTTATTTTTCATTATTTTAGTAATCTGCCTTCTATTTCACTTCAAACTTCAACTGTTTTCAATAAGATGATTGTAAAAATATTGGTTTCATTGGTTTATTGTATGGTAATATATGAATTACTCTGGTTATATAATGTCCATTTATCCACATATATCTTAGTAATTTGGTAATCTGCCTTCTATTTTTCTTCAAACTTCAACTGTTTTTAATAATATGAATGTAAAAATACTGGTTTCATTGGTTCTTTTATTGGTATTGTCTGAATAACTTTGGATGTATTTATAAAAGTATTTATATATATATATATATGGTTATATATATATATATATATATATATATATATATATATATATATGTCAACATTTGAACGGAGGGTGGTTTTGGGGTCTGGGAGTCATGATCGGTGAAAATATACCAAAATTTTCCGGAAGTGCTTTCCTCCGGACGGCTGCAATAGGTAGCTTTTTACTTTTTGTAATGAAAGCTACCTAAAAGATGTTTTTCAGACATCTAAAACGTGTAAATCCATCAAAAAACGGATTTCGAAAATTTTCACGAATTCAATACTTTCTTCTTATTAAGATAGAAGAAATAAAAAATGAACAGGCTTCAGTTCTTTGAAAAGGAACGCAGGAAGAAATCAAATTTTTCTAATGAATAAGCGAAATCCTGATAGTTCTGATATTCTGGGTTTCGTGGAAACTCGGAAATTACCCAGTTTTTCAGAAATTCAAGTAAAAAAAAGTCAAAATTCAAAATCTTCACTTCTTGGAAAAGGAACACAGGAAGAATCCAAATTTCACTCTGCATTTCTAAATCAATAAGCTATTTTTCTTTGGAAATCCTAGTTTTAGATTTAATATTTCGACGACAATTTTCTTAAATTTTCCGGGGTTTTTTTTCTTTTCTTTTCTTTTTCTTTTCTTTTCTTTTCTTTTTTTTTTTTTTTTTTTTTTTTTTTTTTTTTTTTTTTTTTTAAGGGGAAGGAGGGGGGAGTCCGGAGGCTTATATTTCAATTTTTCCAATCTGGAAAAATTTTAATTTCATTTGTAAAATACATTAAATTTACAAAATTATTACAATATTTTTCGAAATTCTGCAATAACCATATTCTGATACCTTTATTTTATTTTATTTTATTTTTATTTTTATTTATTTAATTAATTTATTTATTTTTTTGTAACTGTCTCACATGAAAACATTATTGTGGGAAATCTAATCTCTAAGCAAAAATCTGTTTGAGATGACTTGAAAGGATTCTTTACAATTTTTTTTTCTACTTGGAACACAAGACCCTTCAAAAAATATCTTTTAAATATAGACATTTCAGAAAAATGTTTAATCTCCAAACTGAATCTTTCACAAATGCAATGATTGAAGCAACAAAATCTCATATGATATAACAGCTGAATCTTATCAAGTTATATATAATGTATGAAGAATCTTATAAAAATTTGCCTATTTAAGAACCTAAATACAACGATAATTACTAACTCGCAAATTCTGTTTACATTTTGTACAAGTATATACAAAAGTTCACAATTTCACAAAAACAGGATTACACGCATAAAAAATTTTAGATAGATAACGATAATTAAATGCAATTTATTCTTGTTAAAAATGAATTCATGTGCAAAATTATTTCAAGAATATGCCGATTAATGAAAATGGTAAAATAAAAAAAAATAACATAACATTTGATACGTGTATTTATTTTAATCCATCAATCGCGTATCAGTGATAAGTAATAATAAGCAACAATAAGTAATAATCGTGTATAAGGAAGGGAAAATTTTTAGTTTGAGACCACAGAAATGTTTTGAATTCCCTTTGAGAAAATTGTAGTATAACAAGAAAATTTAAATAAATCCTTATAAAAGATATATCGAGGAATATATACTTAAACATTTTTAATGCGATGAAATTCACTTAATTAATAAACTATTTTGTGTCGTTTATGAATGAATGACATTTTATTGCATATGTAAATAAAAAGTTTTGTTGAGAGGCACAAGAGCCAACTTATACAATTAATTAATAATTAGGTACTACTTGGTTATTCCGTCGACACATTTCACCAAATTATAGAAATCGTCAAACTAATAGCCAAATTATACATATTGACACAGTTTTTATTTAAAAAAACGAAAAAACAAATAATTAATAAAATATTAATAAAAATACGTATAAAAAGTCGAAATAAAAATCACTTAATGACGTTTTAAATACGTGTATACATATTTAATGTTTATTGCATGTGACATTCAAGATCATTCATTATTGGCATTTAATCTTATAGTCTGGCGATAAATTTTCCGTCGACAGGATAACCAAGTAGTACCAATAATTATGTATATTTATTTTTATAATAATTGCTTTAAAAAATTTTGGGCATTTTCAATTTTGTCTTCTGTTAAAAATAAGAAGATTACCAAAATTTGGTTCAAGTTTCGATCTTAAAAATCTGTTTCCGTCGATCCTTACTTTTAAGACTACGTGTTTTTCGATCTAACTATCGATGGTGTCATTTTATGCTAAACATTTCAATTTCAATTTTACTTTTTAATCATAACTATGATATAAATCCTTATAGAGATATACTATTTTATCTTTTTTATACTACTTATATTTTCATAATCACTACTGAGGATGGCATAATGTGTCACTGACTTGCGAATATACTTTTAAAATGCTTAAAATACTTAAAAATACGAATATACTTTAAAATAATTTATAAAGACCGTAGTGTTTTAATTCTTAATTAACTGAGACTTTAATTTAAACTTTCACCGGGCGCGCAAATTTTCATCACATGAGCGGGCGCGCGTTGTAAATTGTACAACAGGCAAAAAACAATTAATTATTGCTGCTTTGTTTTAATTTTACAAAATAATTTAATTTACAAATCTGATATAAGTTATCTCTGATCACAATTTATGAAAATATTCCTCAATACACTTATTTTATTGTAAGCAGAAGTTTAGATGTATAAAAAGCTAATTGCTGCTGCAATTACAAAGAATAAAAGTATTAATGAATTACTAAACAATAATTAAGCAATTTCGGATATACAGAATTAGTCCTATATTGCATCTATATTAGTCGTTTCCCATATCAAGCATAAGATTTGCTTTTTTGAAGACTGCTTACAGATAAAGCTTGCACATTTCATGCACTGTTAACGAATTAAAATGACAGGTGCAGCTAATAATCGGAAATACAAATAACTTTCAGGAACTGGGTAAAGAGATCCAATAAACGAATACAAACGGTTATTAAGTCCCACTACTGCTTGAATTTTGTTTTAACCTTCCTACCCTGTTCAAATTTTACTCAATCTTGATAGAAACATTTCACACCAGAACTGTTATTTAAAACATTTTAATATATTTAATTTACTTATTTCTTTGAATCTATTATGTAACTTTCTTTGTGAAAAATTTTCTGTTTCGAATCGTATAATACAGATTATAGATGTGGGTCGATTAGACCCATTCAGGGTAGGAAGGTTAAAGAAAAAAGAATGTGAATGTTGTACTTTTTACAACGGCGCGCCCGGCGGAAGGTTAAAAGAAGTTTTTAACATAATGTGATTGTACTAAGTCAGAAGCCAGTTAAAAAATATTTCAGATGATACCTCAATTATTGTTGTTAGTTTTGTTAATGCCTAGAAAAAGGGATGTTAACCCCTTCGCGACGGAAGCCTTTTACGAATTCTTTAATGTTTTATCACCGGTTTTTAAAAAGAGAAATTTTTGTGTTATTAAATCGAGAAAATGCGCCGATTAAACAAGGCAAATTTTACAATAAATTTTTACTGGTGGGGATAAACAAGGATTCTTAAGCCTTTTTGTGGCACGTATACGTGTCGCTCGTCCCCTAGGGGTTAAGAACAGAAATTACATTTATTATAGTTTTAGTTTTTCAACTCGTAATAATAATGAAAATTCTGTACGGCAATTTTCATTTCCAGTTTAACTGTTTACAATTATTACTATTATTCACTGTAAAAAAAATCTAAGTAAAATTACGGACAAAAGCCGGCAGCAGAGATTCCGGACACTATCCGTAAAAAAATATTTAGACCGTAAATCAACAAATCACCCGTAATTTTACATTTTAGCAAATGCATAACTAGCCCGTAAAAAAAGTAGTATTGTCCGTAAAAATACAATGCCAAGTTGCCCGTGAAAAAAAGGGCATTGCCCGTAAAACTACAATGCCAGGATGGCTGTGAAAAAAAGGACATTGCCCGCAAAAATATAATGACAGGATGCCCGTCAAAAAAGGGGCATTGCCCACAAAACTATAATGCCAAGATGCCTGTAAAAAAAGGTGCATTTACCATAAAAATACCAAGATATCTCTGAGAAAAGGGGCATTGCCGGTAAAATAATACAAATTCTGCCCATGAAAAAAAGGGGCGATTGTCCATAAAATAACAAAACACATACATTAGTATACCTCATAAAAGAAAACACATTGTCTGTAAAATTACAAAAAGGATCATTCAATGAAATTAATATAAATTTCCATACAGTTATTCAGTATTACCCTATTCTCTTTCGGACTCAGGCAGGGGGGGGGGGGGCACAAATCATAAAATTATAGGGTTTTTAAAATAAAATCTTTAATGGGGATCGCCATATATACCAACTGAAAATCCATAATAGATTTAAAAGAGGAATATAGATGATTCAAAACACTAATAAACAACAAAAATTTTCACAGGAGTACTTATGTTTTCGCAATATTTGAACAAAACATTCATCACTTATGCATATTATAAAACTTGCATATTCAAAACCTAATTTTCCAAGGTTTTAAGGTACACTTAGCAGGCAGTTTGTAGTTTTTTTTTTCTTTTTTTCAAATAAAAGTTTAATTCTATTAAAGGAGAGCATTCTCATTCATTTCCTATAGTAAATTGTATTTTTATTCAATTACAAGGTTCTCACTTTTGGTGTTGTTGCATTAATAACTTATGTTAAAATACAATTTTTAGCTTTCCAAAATTTACCATCACACACTTTAATAGTGAGAGTGGCAGAGCATTTAAAAACTGGTAAGATAACGAAACCCTTGTGTGTTTAGATAAAAGTCTGATATGTAAAATGATAATAAGAAAACTAGTTACTTTAATATTAAATTTCAGGGGTTGATCCAGGCAAAATTTGGGCTCCACTAAAATCTATTTAATAAAATAGGCTTCTTCACAAAATAATTTTAATAAAACAGACCCTTTCACAAAATTCTTTTATGCCATTTTCATAAATACTGTTTTAAAATCTAATTTGTACACAAAAACATGTCATAATTTTCAAAAACTTAACAAAGGAATTTTTAAAAATATATATTTTAGTTTTTAAATTCCTTGTTCAAATAACAAAGTCAACTTCCATTACAGAATGTTATTTTCACAAAATGAGCCCCAAGAATAAAAACCTGCATAGACTACTGAATTGATCAGAAAAATTATGATTAGTAATATCAGTTTAGTAGCTGTACTGCTATTGCTTCCTCTCCTCCCTTCCAAGCCCTTTAATAGAGAGCAGCTTTTTTATGATACACAAATGCTAATTTATTATTTCGTTTTTTATGTATCACATATTTACTAAATTCTACATGAAACAAAAGTAGTCCATTTTTGATTTAACAATGATTCATAATCCTACACGCATGGGTGCAAGAAACTCATCTATGTCAAGACTGAAATCTTATTGGTCTCTTACAATAAAAGAAAGTGATTAAATGTTCTTGATGGTAGAACCACTATTATTTAAGTGTATAAGGTAGAATTTTGAGTCAGTCAAAAATCTCTTCAACACTGAAATCAAACCTGAGATTGAAGGTCTTGCACCCATGTCCCACGGTTCTTGATCTTGTGTATACAGATAATACATGCTATATTGTTTACGAGATTTTAGTGAAAATTGATTAAACTTGGGAATGTTTGAAGATGAAATTATTACAATGGTTCTGTTTTATAAATTATCATTCAATAAATAAAAAGAAAACATGAATTTTTACAAATTTATTTAATATACTTCAACACAGTATTCTTAGAAGTAACAAATTTAAATAACAAATTAAGAAACAACAAATAAAAAATTAATTTTTTCACATAGATTTGTAGTAACACAATTTATCGCCAAGGTTCTGCACTTTCACATTGATTTTGGATGCTGTAGATCGTTTTTTTTATTGTGTGCCTTTTTCCAGATTAATAGCCAAGCATGTCCTATTTAAAAAAAAAAATAAGAATAAATATTACATAAAAGTATACAGAATAAACAGAAATTGAGTATAGTAACAATCTCAATTATTCCAGATGAACAGCAAATACAGCAGTTATGTTTAATAGATAATTGTTATGAGCATCCTATTAAAACAAGTAACAAAAAAGTAAGGAATTAGAATTCATTCCAGTTTAACCCAAAATTAATTTCAATTATTGTAAAATAATTCATTTTTTGTAATGTTACAGTTAGTAATTTATTTTACTGAACCTTTTATACATTGAATAAAACTTGCACTTGACCTTTTATTTCTATGAAAATATTTTTAAATGAGTAAATTAAAGAATTTTATCATTTTAAAATTGCTTCAAATTTAAGCTCTGATATAAAACTTTGGGCCCCAAAATAAAAAGGCCTGAACATCTCTGATAGACATTAATATTCTTTATATCAAAGTAAAATGCCTTTATAGCACCTTGAACCGTTTATATATAGCACTTATAGCCATTTGAACCAATTATAGTTGGTTTTAATCACTTTTGAATTGTTTTATGTCTGTTTTGCAGCCAATGTGTATATTGCATTTCTTAGATCTCTTCTTCATTGCTAACTGTAATTGAGAGTGCATGTTTTTTCATATGTTTTTATGTTCTTCTATCTTTACAAGAAAATATTGAATTCAAAGAAAATGTGGTATTCTGACTTTCGGTGGATTTGGACATATTGGAAGGCAAGGAATGAGATTTAAAAGTTTTTAGAAAATGTCTGTCAGTCAACTCTGTAAGTTTTTAATTAAAAAAAAAAAATGTGGCTGCTTTGTTTCAAGAACTAATGCATGACATTTCACAAAACTTTACATTCAGTTAGAGCATTGATATAAACTGAAGCTGGTTAGTTTTTGGGGTATATCTCTTAACAGGTGGCGCTGATATGATGCATTATTCACAATTTCCATAACATCTCTAACTCAAGAACTAATGCACAAGTTATAATAAAACTTCAAATTCTGTTAGTTCCTGATTTAAAAAGTGCTTCAATTCATATATAGGGAACAATTTTTTACTACCATTTGAAAAATATATAGACATCAACTTCTTTTGTATCATGCAATAAATCAACAGTTATATTGAGAATTTTGGAGAATAATAAAATATTTTTTTCTTTCAAATAGAGCATTTTCCAATGTTCCCTTACTAATTTTCTGCTTAATGCCATAAATAAATATTTTTGTTTATCGAAAAACTTTTTTTTTCGCAAGTGATGGAAATATTTTACATATACACACATATTGCCATAATTAACACTACATCTGTACAAAGAATAGATTTATATAATACATTCCATCTTGCAGACTTTTTAATAATATTGTTGCAGACACTTGAAGATAGTTCTGTCCCTGCACTCTCAACTAAATTTGTATGTTTTACAAGATCTTTTAACTAGATTCACACTCTTTTCAAGATTGACTAAATTGGCACTTTTTCTGAGATATCTTGATTAAATTGGTGCTCTTTCCGAGATATCTCGACTAAATTTGCTCTTTTTCTCAAGATTTCGACTAAATTCGCTTTTTTTTCCCACAGGATCAGCACTAAATTCACACTTTTTTCTCCAGGATCTGGACTCAATTTGCACGTTTTCCTGAAATCTCGACGAAATTTGCACTTTTTCTCGAGATCTCAACTAATTTTGCATGTTTTCTGGAGATCTCAACTAATTCGCATGTTTTCCCAAGATCACGACTAAAGTTGCATTTTTTATTGAGGTCTTGACTAAATAATGCATTTTTTCTTCATCTCAACTAAATAATGCATTTTCTCGAGACCGCGGCTAAATTTGCACTCCCTCCCAGGATCTTAACTAAATTTGCACCCCACCTCCTGAAATCTTGACTAAATTCTCACTTTTTCCGAAGATGTCAACTAAAGTCACACTTTTTCTGATTATTTAATGATATTCATATCACCCCCTCCTTCTCCGCAGAATCATAATTCCCATTTTTCTATCATGATTCTATGTTGAAATCTGCATTTTGTAAGTATGATGAAATTAGCATTTTTTACCAAGATTCTTTGATGAAACTTCATTTTTTTAATGCGATTGTTCTATTTAAGAGATTTGCAATTTCTTTCTGTGATATTTTGGCAGAATGTGCATTTTTACCATGACCCTTTGACAAAATTTATTTCTTCTGCAACTAACTGACTTTTTTATACGTACTCATTAGTTAAAATACACGATAGTTTATCGTGACTAGAGATGTAAATTTTCCGGAAAAATATAAGTGTCGGAAAAAACCGGTTTTTTACCGGTTTTTTTCGGAAAAAAACGGAAAAATTGATTTTTCATGACTGTTTTTCCCATATAAATTATATTTTCTTAGAGAATATTAAATAATAAACATTTTTTTCCCATTTATATGTATTAAATGAAAATTATTTTCACTTTATATCACAAAACAAAAAGAAAGTAGCACAGCCTGCTTTTAAAAGTTTAGTTTTTTTTTTCCACAGCCTAAGAATTTTTATTAAATTCTATTGTTTATTATATCATACCTCTGTTGAGATGATTTTTCAGTTACATGTTTAACTACCAATTGACCTAATGTAAAAACCTGAGCCAATATGTCTGCAGTTTGGAATGAAATAAATTATGCATTCCATTTACATAAACATAGTTTTTAAGTAAATGATACTAGTTTAAAGAAGTTATGGCAGTTTTGTCATTATTATGAATATCAGTATTCAAAAATTCCATTGTTTGTTTAAAAAATGTATATTTTTACATTATTATTTTTTTTCTTGGAATTCTAATTTTATTTCCTTTATAAAAATATGTTTAGTTTTGGTATAGCTTTCCAATCTCAACTCAAAAAAGTTTTGATTTAGTTTTATAATCTAAATTCAAACAAAACTAAGTTTTACTTTGGCTTACTCAGGTGTGCAACTAAAAAATAGCGTAGGATTTATTGACTGTTAAATTTTTACTCACTAAAACCAGATTTTTTTTTTTTTTTAAGTTTTATTAAATATAATTTTTTTCTTTTTACCCTGAAATCTGGTATTCTATTCTTGAGTAAGAAACCATATTCAATATAATTTCCACATGGTAATTTTATATTTCTAAGAGTGAAACTCAAAAGTTATGAAAACAGAACACTACAAATAGAAAATGCTCACTATTTGAGGAATTAACAAAAGCAGTTACAAACAGAGATAAACTTCTACTGTGCTTTAGAAAACTACAAAAATTCAAAGTTTAATCAAGAGGGAAAGTATAATTTGGAACATAGTTACTTGTAATAAAATATGGGGTTTTTTTTTCATCGCAGTTGTACTTTTCTAATGCAAACTGTCCATGTTTTTGTACATTACTGTACATTATGGAGGTAAAATGGAGATCAATTTTAGATTCAACACCTTGAAAAAACATTCAATTAATCAGCTATAACGAAATCTTGAAAAATGCAGCTAGTGCCACCTATAGAGGATTTACACCAAAAACTAAGCAACATTAATATACATCAGAAACTGTAGTTTGATTTTTTTTTTTAAATCGTCCTTGAGGTAAAGCTACTGCGATAATCATGAATAATGCAGCATAGCAGCGTCATCTGTTGAGCAATTTACACCAAAAAGTAATGAGCACGAAGTTATGTCAAAGATTAACTTAATCTGAAATTTTATAAAAATACATACATTAGTTTGAGATAGAACTATTGTGGAAATTATGAATAATGCAGCATAGCAGCGCCATCAGTTTGGCGATATATACTAATAACTAAACATCTCGAGTTTATATCAAAGTGTAACTGAATCTAAAGTTTTGTGAAATTATGTGCATCAGTTCTTGAGATAGAGTGCCCATAAAATTTGTCACATACAGACTCACAGAGTGACAGATATTTTCCAAAAAACATCAAAACGTGTTCAGGACCTTCTAAAACGTTTAAATACACCAAAAACTGGAAGTCAAATTTTTCACGAATTCAATACTTAGTTCTTGAAAATATAGATTAAAGTAATAAATGCATACTTCAAAATTTTATGTTGAATTTTTATCATTTCCATTAATCGGCATATTATTGCAATAATTTTACACATGAATTAATTTTTAAAAAGAGAAGTTGCATTTAATTACGTATCTAGATTTTTTTTTTTTTTAATGCAATCAAGTTTTTGTGAAATTGTGAACTTTTTGTATATACTTGTACAAAATATATTCAGAATTTTTGAATAAGAAATTATTACTATATTTAGGTTCCTATTTAGACATTTTTAATAAGGTTATTTATATACATATATGCAACTGAATAAGATTCAGCTGCTGTATGGCATGAGATTTTTTTTTCTTCAATCACTGCACTTGCGAAAGATTCAATTTGTTGATTAAACTTTTTCTGAAAAGTCTATTTTCAAGAGAAATTTTGCAAAGGGTCTTGTGTTTCAAACAAGAAAAAAATGTGAAGAATCCTTTCAAGTCTTCTCAAACAGATTTCTGCTCAGACTTTTTATTGGTGGGGGAGAAGACCTTAAATTGCCAAGTCAAATTTTCATATTTGCCAACTCATTTTATAATTTTGCCAAGTTACCACACTTAGAAAATGTAATACAGTTCTTATTTGTAAAAAGTTTAATAATATTTCCAATTACAGTTGTAACTTTTGCAAATTCTATCAAAAATAGAAAATGTACTACAATTTTTATAAAAATTTTATTTAAATTTGCCAAGTGTAACAACATTTGTGAATGTTTGGGGGGGGGAGGCTCCCCCCCTGTCCCCCCCCCTTAGCGAGGCCCCTGCTCATAGATCAGATTACCCACATTAAAATTTTCATGTGAGACACTCAACATAAAAATACAATAAATAAAAAGTATGAGAATGTAGCTATTACAAAATTTTCACTATATTATTTCATAAATGAAATTTCAATTTTTCCAGTTCGGAAAAATTGAAAAATAAGCCTTCGGAAAAAAAACCGTAAAAAACCGGTTTTTTTCCCAATTTTTCCGAGCATTCCCATCACTAATCGTGACTGATTGCCAAAATTCTCAATAGTTTTGCACAACTGATTGGCTCACTTTGCAGAAAAAAATATGTAGAAGAATTTACAGGGGGAAATACAGTACAGAATTTTAATATGTAGGTCTTTCCTTTTCTGTATGTAAATCGCACAATTCTGCACACGATTTCAAACCCTACCCCTCAAAGACAACCCATCTCCCAAGAAACTTTTAAAATGGCACCATAAGCAGCCAATTTATTTATTTTATGTGCTTGGCGGCTCTTTTAAACCCTTTTAATGGACACAATGGTTTTTTTAACCTTTCCATGGCAGCCTGTGGAAATTCAATTGATCTTTGAAAATTATAGCAAATATTTTTGGTATACAAAGAACAAGCATACCCTCCCCCCATTTTTTAATAGCCCTTTTTGAAAAAAAATGTACTTTTGCTTTAAATTAGTGGTTCCTATTCGAAAATTTCCACCTGGTGCCCCCCCCCCTTTTTTTTCTTTCTAGAATTTAGAGTATTTCAGGTATGACAAAAAATCATCTTTGCTAGTAAAATGGTATTATCGTAGTGAGCATTAAAAATCATTCAAAATACAATTTAACTGCAATAGTTAGCAGATCTGTAGTGGTATTTGTAATTGATTTTAATTTTTGAGAAATTAAAAACAATACATGCCTTTCTAAAAAATATTATGCGGTAGAGTATCTAATTTGCCGGCATGTAATTCACAGTCAATTTTTTAAAGTTAACAAAAACGTATTTAGATTAATAATATTGTACACTGTGTCACCCTCTTAGTGGTGAGTATTGATTTTTTTTTTTTTTTTTTTTTTTTTGGGGGGGGGGGGGAGGCTGGAAATAAAACTTTACATGAACAAATTGACGCTGTGATGATTTGGCGCTGCGACGAATTGGCACTACAATGATTTCAATGCAACACCTAATATTTCGAATTATAACTAACTGAATGAAAATGCCTTAAAATTAATAATTATTTGTAACAATATTAAAATTTTATATCATCATTAGAAACATTTTCCTGAATAATTTTTTATTTTAACATATTAGGAAGTAGGTAAAAATTTGTTTGCAACATTACAGATCTACATACGAGAAAAAAAAACATTGAATATATGAACATTATGAATTGAATATAAATGAAAAAAAAGCATGTTTTCATTATTGTCACATTCACAAAAATACATTTTTTGAAAATGCATTAAAAGATAGAAAATTTCACTAAATTAACCAGCTAAGTTGGTTTTATATAAGGCAATTTATTTTGTTGCCTAATTAAGTGTTATATGACCAAATTAGTCAAAATTTAGTTCTATGGTAGTAATACTGCTATTAGTACTTTTTTTTTTTTTTTTGCCATTATACCTACGGCAGCCCACTGACCACCTTATGGACTGAATTAAACGAGGGAAAAAAAATCAGCCTAAGGTGTGTATTGTCTTTGAATACATGAAGGAGAGACTGGAGCATATGTGAATAATTCACATAAACATAGCTTTTTTTATTACTGGTTAATTTCTGAAAACAAAAAATACTGAATACAGTAAATAGAACCCTTTTTTTAAACAAGGTAATTTTTTATAAAATCATCTTTATAGTTAGCTCTTCTTTTTTTTAATAACTTTATAAATTCAATGAATTGCTCACAAGTGCCCCAACAGCAGGGTAGTTGCGAACACAAGGAAAAATATTTGATATGCTTTACATTCTGTTTTTTATTTGTTTCATTAGGGATGCACCGAATATTCGGTATCTATTCGGTATTCGGCCTATTCAGCCATGTTACCGAATATTCGGTATGGCCGAATACCAAAGTATTCGGTCGAATCCAATACTTAATAAAACCTTTAAAAACTTTTCACTATTTCTACTTTTAACTGTCAATTTTTTAATTTATATTTAAAATAATTCGAAACAAAATCATTTTTAAATAAAATAGAATGTTTTTACATTATTTATTTGCTGTTTGTAAAGTACAACTTAAGAAAATTAACCATGAGAAGGATTAAAATGGTGATTTATTAGGATTCTCCTTAGGTATAAATTACGTACTCATACAAGTTTCTAAATTTTGTTTAGTAAATAATCTGTTTCTTGCTTTTCTTCAAATAAAAGTCCTTTAAAAGAAAAAAAAAAACTTTTGAGATTAGTAATAGCTATCAAGGCAGACAAATTTTGTTCATGAAACCATAATCATAATAAACTTATTGAGTCATAAGTACATTGTATTTCATCTCACTCTAGGTCCAAACTTGTGTGTTCATTTATTACATTAACAATAAATAACATATTTTCAACTCACATGCTTTGATTTCTGTAAAATATGATATGATGGGAAGGGTGGAAAATACCACCATTCATAAGAAAAGAACTATGAGCCAAACATACCTTTATTCAGAATTAAGTTGAAAGTATTTGTACTTTATATTGAAAAAAATCTGCCTTGAATTATTTTAAAAGGACAATTATCAGCAGGGTTGGCAAGTTTCTGCCGGGGTGGTTAAAAACCAGCAGTAGAAACCGGTTAAAACCGGCATGGCAGAAACTGGTTTCTGCCAATAAGTGGCAAAAAGTGGGAGAAACTAAGAAACAGTACTAAATAAGAACTTTACTCAAGAATGATTCATAATTAACACATTTGATATGTAAACCATTGCGCTAAAAATTAAAACATAAGATTATGAATGTTATTCAAAGTATCAAAACGTTTAAAAATGATCATATAAATACATACCTTGCTTATATACCTTGCCAATCATATTGTTACTTTTGTTTTCAAGCAAGGTTTTGCAACTTGTTTTGTGAGATAAAAAAAAAAAAAATCTCAGATTTATTCTTTTGAATACTGTATTTAAATGAAATCTTTTCAAAATCCAAAGAATTACTAGATCCACATATCACTATAACAATTCTATGAGAGAGTTTTTTTATTACTTATTTATTATGTTATTATTAAATCACGTTAGATTACAGAAAAATATTTTGAGTAAATATTTTTTTTTTCTTTTCAGTGCTTTATTTAAAATAAGCATTGCATATAGTTTTCTATTTTGGTTTTTAAACTGAGATTTTAAAATAATTTTTTAAACATAAGTTACATATGCATATGTAACAAAAAATAATCTGTTACATTACTCAATTTTTCAAATCAATTTTTTTTTTAATTAAAACTATCCACAATATTTTATTTGTGTGCATATATTTATTCTGAATTATAAAGTACTAATTATTTAAGGATGAACTACTTAATAAATTTAATATTACTAAAAAAAAATCAGAGATTATGTCACAGAATGTTTTTATGCCAGTTGTTGCCAGTTTCTGTCGGTTAAAACCGGTTATAACCACTTTCTGCCACTGGCACGGCAGAAACCACTTTCTGCCGGTAAAACCCCAACCCTGATTATCAGAGTGTAAAATTTTTCTTCGGCCATTTTTTCATTATTTGATTTTAAAATGTTTGTTTTGATTCATAGAAAATTTTATTAATTAAAGTTTCATAACTGCGCTTCTTAAATAACTCAAGCCAGATTTTTTTCAATACTAAATGCTCTTATAAAAAGCTCTTGTTTATCAAAATGTAAGTTTCTTTTATTAAATATTATGTAAAACTGTTTTAAAAAGTAACATTTTAATATTTTGAAATTAAAAAAGTATTTGGAAAGCCGAATATTCGGTATTCGGTTCACCTGTCGGCCGAATATTCGGCATTCGGCCAAAATCACTATTCAGTGCATCCCTAGTTTTCATGATCATTAGTTACACTAAGTGTTAAATTTACTATAAATAAAAAAAAGTGCCCTTTTCAGAACAGTAGCACCCTGCCCTTTTTTAAACCTGAGGGAAACTCTGTATATGACATATTTAAAAATATAAAAACTAAACCTTATTTTTACTTAAGGGCTATCCATAAAAGATGTTCAATTTTTTTACCTTGTCTCCCCCCATTTGTCACACTTGTCATACCCCCCCCCCCCCCTCTACCAATTGCCATATGCCATGCTATATTACTTAAACATACTTTCAGTTCAAATACAAAGCACTATGTTATAGATCTTATTTCAAATTTTATTTTAAAACTTTAACTATGTGTTTTAATGCCATTTGTAAGCACAAATGATTCATGTACTTATTTTATACGAAACAAGATTAAGGCTTACATCAAGAAGCATAATTAATGAACAATAGTAATACACAAGGGTGGGAAAATTTTCAAAAATCTTACCAGCCAAGTATTTGTTTCATCCGCCAGCAGGATGCAAAACACATGCAATTGAAAATAGTTATGACAAAATTGCATGCAATTGCAGACAAACTTACGGTTACTACAACGCATTTTCATAATTCTTTTTTTCTATAATACAGTGAAACCTCCAAATAAGGGACACCTATGGGACCACAACTTTTGTCCCTTAAATAGAGGTGTCCCTTATTCGGAGTTTCTTACTCAGTGATACTTCCAAATAAGGGACATTTTTGGGACCGCAATTTTTGTCCCTTAAATAGAGGTGTCCCTTATTCGGAGTGTCCCTTATTTGGAGATTTCACTGTATTAAGAAATATATACAACAGAGCAGGGGTGCAAAAATCTAGGCGCCAGAGGGTAGTCTCTCACCACTAAAATTTTAAAGTTTTTTTCGCTCAAAATTTAATAGCATTCTAGCGGGAATTTGACACGAAATATTAGACGAAGAAAAACGAAATAAATTTTGTGGTGAGAAACTGCCTGCTGGCGCCTAGATTTTTGCAACCCTGCAACAGAGGTAAACTTAGTATAAGATAGAACTTAGTACCATTTAGTAATTAAAACTTAGTTTAGTTATTTACACTGTAATAATTTGGAAAGTTAAAATATCTAGATTGAGAAAGAGTCTCTGATAATGTCTCTATTATCTACAGTTTTACAAAAATAAAAAACAAACTCGCCTTGCCAGAAAATGCTTTGCCACTGGTGAGCAAAATGATTCATTTCCCCACCCTTGGTAATACAATATTCATATGTAAGAGCAAGAGTTATAAAATAAACAGAAGCAAAATAAATAATTTATAAATGAAAATTATTTTGAAATAAATTTTACTGATATTCAAATCGTTATTTCATATATAATTATCTTTTATCATTCAATGAGATAACAAAAAAAGAAGATTAAAAAATTTTATTTAGCTTTTAATACAAACAAACTTGTCAATAGAAGATGTAAAAATGAAAAATTGGGTCAAGAAAAATCCAACAAAATTTTTTTAATTAAGTAAACTAGTTAATATAGTTTTTCCCCACACTTATTTCACAATGCTAACTCTTTTTGAACAATAATATTCACTTTATATAATTTACAATTAAATAAGATAAATGTTACAATTTGAAAATAGCATTAACATCCTGAGAAAAAAAAAGTCAGTACTACAAGTTAATATGTAAAAGTATATACAAAATTTAGTCGTGTATAATGCTCCCCCCCTCCAAGAAAAAATAAATAAATAAAAAAGGGATGCATTTTACAACAAAAACATGTAAACAACAACTATTTTCTAAATGGTAAAAAAAAAGAGCCAAATAAAATCCACAAAAAATTTATAATTTAGTAAGCCAGTTAACATAGTGTTACGAATTTTGTATATAGTTAGTGTTTGTACTGTAAAATAATGTAAATAATCTTATTAAGCTCCATTCCTTTACTAATATTAGTTTTTGTTACATTGTCTCTGTTATCAAGCAAACTTGTCCATTATTTTCAGTGTATGTCTACTGCAGATTGGCGAAATAATAAAGATATCGCCAAGTTGGCGTCACTTTTGGCGACTAATTTTGGTCGCCAAATTTGGCGATATATCGCCAAGTTGGCGACAAACTTGGCGAGTGTTGGCGATGGTAACCCTTCCCTCTTAATGGTAACCCCCCCTTAGATATACTGATACATTGTTTGTTGTCCCGTGGATTTTTCGAGTAGTTTCTAGAAACTTCGCCGCATGCTGCGAACCTATATAAGGAGAGCAATACGAGCTCTTGTGGTCATTATTTACCAGTCAGTCATTGAGTGAACAAGGCGCTCGTAAAGCAAGTTTGTTTGAGTTTTATTTATGTTGTTTTGAATGTTATTAAGTGTTGAGACGTTGTATAAAGAGTCTCTGGGATCTAAAGCTGTACCTGTACGATAGATTGGAGCAGTTATTTTTTAATATCGAGTAATATTTGTGAGTTTTGAAGACTCTGTTGTTCTGAAGTTCTGTAAATAAATTATTTTCTACTTTTCTAAGAGACAAGAGTTTGAAGTTCTCTAGCCACAAGATCAAAAGAACCCCATATACGCTGCAACATTTGGTGTCAGGAGTGGGGTTCTTATGGCGAAAACAAGAAATATGGACGGACAATTAAAAGAACTATTAGAAGCTATTAACGGATTAAGAACAGAGCTGAGCAATAAAATTGATAAAGGCCAAGAAGAGTTGGCGGATAAAATGAATAAAGGCCAAGAACAGTTGGCGGATAAAATGAATAAAGGCCAAGAAGAGTTGGCGGATAAAATGAATAAAAACGAAGAAAGAATGGAACAGTTGACAAACAAAATTGACAAATGCCAAGAAGAAGTGACCGAAAAGATTAATATAGGCCAAGAAGAAATGAAGAAAACTTTAGAAGAAAAGTTCTCGTCGGTAGAGAGACGAATAGAAGAAGTAGAAGAGAAAATTCAGAATGAAGTTAGTAATGTAGAAGAGAAAATGGAAAGGAAAATAGAGGAAGTAGAAGAGAAAATTCAGAATGATGTTAGAAATGTTGAAGAGAAAATGGAAGGGAAAATAGTTGAAATAGATGAAAAGCTAAATAAAAGAGTACAAGATCTTGAGAAGAAGCTTTCAGCGTCCAGTGGTAATTATGAAGAATTTAGGAATCCGCCTGCTTCTCCCGTGCACATTAAACTGTCGACATACGACGGAAAGAGTTCCTGGCAAGTTTACAAGACCCAATTCACCATTGTAGCCGAAGCGAACAAATGGAGTGACGAGGTGAAAGCTTGTCAGCTGGCAGCGTCTTTGAGAGGAGAAGCCGCCGACGTGCTGCAAACATTGCCCGATATGACGCAACTCAACTTTGAGACTCTAAGTTGTGCACTTGAAATGAGATTCGGCGAAAAATTCTTCAAAGATTATGCGAGAATCCAAATGAAGAGCCGCCATCAAAAGTCGAATGAAACCCTTCAAGAGTTTGCCTCGGATATAGAACGTCTGGCAAATTTAGCATTCATGGACTGCCCAAAGAATATACGGGAAATGCTCTCACTGCAGTACTTTGTTGACGGAATAAAAGATCTAGAAGTGCAGAGAGCGGTACGAATGGCAGATGTGCAGGATTTAAAGGCTGCATTACTATATGCCTTAAAGTTGGAAGCAGCTACACAAGCCAGCCGAAGAGATCGTCATTCAGTCCGAGGGGCAACGGTGAACAAAAGCTTAGACATTGAGAGCGACGTCTTGAAAGAAATTAGGAAATTAAATCAAGAGATTGAAGCTTTAAAATATGGAAGAACAAGCTCAAGAAAAGAGAATCTCATGTGCTGGGGATGCGGTGATACAGGACATCTCCGAAGAAATTGCCCCAAAATCCACGAACGTGAGATAAATTCAAACAGTCAGCAGGGAAACTAAATTTTGGCCATCTCGCGGGGCGGAGGTTGCCAGAGAATGAAAAGCCCCACCTGAAGATCCTCCAGATATCAAAAATGAGCGGCGGTGATAACGAATTATATGTGATAGGCTTTATCAACGGAATTCAGTGCGTATGATTGTCGATACAGGAGCCAATGTGACAATAATAAGAGAAGATTTGGCTCGAAAATTGAAATCTAAACTCATCTGGACTCCACCATGCGTTACCCTGCAAACTGTGACGGGCGACAAGATAGGCATATATGGAAAGGCCAATTTAACTATCAACTTTGGAGGAACGAAATATTACCATACGGCATATGTGGCTGACATAACAGATCCTTGCTTAATCGGACTAGATTTTCTGAAGAAGTTTGACTTCAGACTTGATTTCAAAAATAACAAAATGATCTCAAAATTTGAAGAAATAAGTCTTTTTGGATTAAATAACGAAATTGAATGTAAACAAATAGTAATAGCCAAAGAAGACATTAATCTAGATGCAAGAACAGAATGTTTGGTTCCTGCTGTAATTAAAAATGAAACTAATATTAGTAAAGGAATGGAGCTTAATAAGATTATTTACATTATTTTACAGTACAAACACTAACTATATACAAAATTCGTAACAATAGCATCCCCCTCCTTCTCCATTTCACAATAATACCCTTTTTCTGAACAATAATAATCATGTCTTTTAATTTACAAAAACATCCCACGTAATTTGCACAAAAAAATTATACCCCTCCCCAAAAAAGGAGAAAAACTTTCCTGGAATAAAAGAAAGCATTAAAAAATTGTACAAGAACTCATTATTATTACATTAATTTTACTAAAATAGTATATAATAAATAAACCTGTTTTTGCATTCTTGCTTCCCTCTTTTACAAAATATTTTTTCAACACATTGAAGACATGGCTTTGGCATCTTTATCAGATGATGTCATTAGGATTTGTGACTGAAAAATACAAAATTTATAATGACAACCAAGAAAAACTTTAAATCTGTCATGAAAAGCCTCCATGCATCACTATTCCCAAATAGTGTTAACCCCCCCCCCCAATAAAATAAAGCTAACTACATAAAACAATCAGGAATTGATCCAGTATTTTTTTTTTTTTTTTTTTTTTTTTTATTCATAAGGCAAAATATTTCTAGAAACAACTGTAGGTCCACTGTGCCCCATGTTAAATTTCAATACATGATCATAAAATTGTTATTTAAAGTTTTCTTTTAAGCATATTAAATTTAAATTAACCCTTTGCGGTGCAGTGGTTTCATAGATATACCATTTAATTTTAATTCCCAAATGCCATACTGGCACCGGAAAAAATTATGGTTTATTGATGGTGTGAAATATAGCGTTTTTTTTATTTACAAATAAAGTTGTTTTCAAATTCTGGTGTCAGTCATTTATTCAACACTTAAGAAATTAATTTGTCCTGCCCTGCAAAAGGTTAAATCAAAACAAGTATCTTATCTTTACAAGAAAAAAATTCTTATTTATCTATAACCTTTAATTAAAAATAAAAGAAAAGTATGATGATAAATTTTACTTTTAGACAGACTTGTATAAAACGAAAAACTTTCAGCACACGTAATATGAATCAAAAACTATCTGCAAATTAATGTTGGGTGTAATTCGATGCAGTTTATGAACATACACTGGTGTCCAAAATTTAAGCATAATTGGTAATTAAGTAATTATTTTTAAGTAATGAAAGAAATATGAATCGGAATGTGCTGAAACTCCAGGTGTGTAAACAAAATAGTACGCGTCACATATTTTCGCGAAGAGTTTTCCCCGAAATCGAACAGGGGACCGTCAACAAATTGAAAAAGAACGAAGATCTTTTGGATAACCCTGTCAAAACTAATGTAGCAAAAGCGTTCAAACTGCACATTATGATTAATTGGCTTATTGTAATGTACTGTGTTAATTTTTACGAGGATAGCATGTATACTCGTAGAGAAATTAAGGTTTTCATAAAAGCAGTCCTAAGTTTTTTGCTTATAATTTGCAGAGTTCTTAATATAAAATAATGTTCTTTTTTGAAAAAATGACAAACATCATTGTACACAATACCCTGTCATCAGAATTAAAAAATAATAAAAATTGTATGAGAAATGCGCAGGTTTACTAAATAATTTTTTACTGCGCATGCGTGAACGCTATTAAACTTTCATTTGCATATTATGTTAGTTAAATGTATAGAGCAACTTTTGTGAAAGTCTCAAAAACATAGCTTAAAAATTCTGAAAATTATCGTTGATAGAATGAGATCAAAATCCTTTATTCCCTAAATGAAGCAAAAACATGAGGGGCTGTATCCATATTCCATTGTTTAGTGCCTACACAATATTGCACGTACAACTATATTTAGGTAAAACCCCTGATTTTTTTGCTTCCTTTAGGAATAACGGATTTTGAGTTGATTCTATAGGCTCCCATTTTCAGAATTTTCAAGCTATGTTTTTGAAACTTTTACAAAAGTTACTCTATACATTTAGCTAACACAATATGCAAATGACATTTCGATATCGTTGACGCATGCGCAATGAAAAATTATTTACTAAACATATTCATTTTTCATACAATTTTTATTATTTTTAAATTCTGATGACAGGGTATTATGTACAATGATGTTTGTCATATTTTCAGAAAAGAACATTATTTTATAATAAGAACTCTGCAAATTATAAGCAAAAAACTTGGAAAAATTTAGGACTGTTTTTATAAAAACCTTAATTTCTCTACGAGTATACATGCTATCCTTGTAAAAATTAACACAGTACATTAAAATAAGCCAATTAATCATAATGTGCAGTTTGAACGTTTTTGCTACATTAGTTTTGACAGGGTTATCCAAAAGATCTTCGTTCTTTTTCAATTTGTTGACGGTCCCCTGTTCGATTTCGGGTAAAACTCTTCGCGAAAATATGTGACACGTACTATTTTGTTTACACACCTGGAGTTTCAGCACATTCCGATTCATATTTCTTTCATTACTTAAAAATAATTACTTAATTACCAATTATGCTTAAATTTTGGACACCAGTGTAATTCACGTTTTTTACGTGATTCATAGATGTAATTTGCGTTTTTGAGCGATTCTTGGGTGTAATTCGCATTTTTTTACGCGATTCCTGAGCATAATTCATGTTTTTCATGCGATTCATGAACATAATTTGCATTTGTTATGCTATTTAAGGGTGTAATTCACTATTTTTATGAGATTCATGGACGTAATTTGCATTTTTTGAGTGACGAAATTTACGTTTTTTGATCGATTTATGGATGTAATTCGTGTTTTTTATGCAACTTATGAACGTAATTCGTGTTTTTTTTTTACATGATTCATGGACCTAATTCGCATTTTTTGCATAATTCATGGATGTCGATCGAATTCGTGTTTTTTTGGGCGATTCATAGGTGTGATTTGGGTTTTTTGAGGGATTCATGGATGTAATTCGTGTTTTTTATGTGATTTATGCAAGAAATTTGCATCTTTTACTCAGCTTTCGGGCGACATTCAGGTTTTTCGCGCGGTATTTTGCCAAAATGTTGGTTCCTTTTACACGATACTTGGCTGAAATGCATGTTTTTTACGCGATTCTTTGTCAAAATGCATATTTTTATGCAATTCTTTATTGAAATTCGTGATTTTTTCAAGGTGTTTTGATGACATTCGCGTTAGCAATAAATAATTCTTTCTTAAAATTTTCTACAAACTCCATAAAATTTTCTGTGCAGTCTCTATTATACAACTCTGCTTTTAGAAGCTCAAAACAAACAATCAGGATAAAATGGATCACTATGAGCTAACAATGTATTTCGAAGGCTATAAGTAATCAATTCAGAGCTCAAATCAATTAAATTTCTAAAATCAAAATCTACTGTTTGGCAGCTAATTTCAGCAGGCTGAGATACAATACAAAAACTATATGCTCTAATATAGGGTGCACAACCTTTTGAAGAGAAGGGCCACTTTCAAATATATCTGGGTGGTCGAGGGCCACATCAATAAAAAGGAGAGAATTCGAGTTAGAGGAGGTGATCTGTAGCCTACAATCTGATAAAAAAAAATATGTGGTTTCAGAGGAGAGTGTATGTGTGTGATTGGGGAAGCAGTGTTCTCGCTGTCGCTCGCCAATGCGCCAAGTTGCGACTAAATTCTTCATTTGGCGAGTAAACAAGCAATTAGATTCGCCAAATTGCTAGTGCTCAATTTTTGCTTTTTCTGTTTTTGTTTTTTTGTTTTTCATACATATGCATATATATATTTAATGTATACATATTTTTTATATTTGTAGCGGATAGTTGAAATTAGATTAATAACAATCGCTATCACAGTTGTAGAAACTTAGGTTATTTTAGAACATATTGAAAAAAAAGAGGTTACATTAAAGGATTAAAGATATTTTTTGTGCTACATGGCGAATCTATTTTGCTAATACATTTTTCATTTGGCGAATGTTTTTTTATTTTTAATTCACCAAATTACTAACGTTGATCAAATGTCAGCGAGAACACTGGGGGGGGGGGGGGTACCCACTTAAGTTCACTTACCCAGTCAAAATACCCAATTCAGTTGTTAAGAATACATCAGCCTTTTTAAATTTTTATATATAACAGATATAGCAAGGATTATTTTCTAGATTTAAAGATATTCCTTGACATAATTCAGGAGACTGTTTTGTTTTATTAAAAGTGCTAAAAAAAGAGCATAAATGGCTGGTGCCAAAAAATGTGAATTTTATGAACGAAGGAGAGAGAAGCCGATTACAAGATTTTTTTTATCTACGTTATTTTTAATTTTTCCACGACTGAACGATAAAATTTGCGATTTTTACCTTGCCGATCGATAAAATTCGAGATTTTTACAAAGCGATCGATAAAATTCGGGATTTTTACAAAGTTGGTCAATGAAATTTGCTATTTTCCTTCGTATGATCGGCGAAATTCATGATTTTTCTGCGCATGATCGACGAGATTTGTAATTTTTTCGCACCTGATCGACAAAATTTCCAATTTCAATGCACCTGATCGAAGAAATTCACGTTTTTCTGATGACGATCTACGAAATTCTCGTTTTTACGAAGCCGATCAATAAAATTCTCGATTTTTACAAAGTCGATTGATAAAATTCGCTATTTTCTTTCGCACAATCGACAAAATTCACAATATTTCAGCGCTTGATAGACGAAATTCACAATTTTTACAAAGCCAATCAACGAAATTCACGATTTTCCACGCCTGATCTACGAAATTTGCATACGAAAAGGCAATAGTCAAAATTCACAATTTTTACAAAGTCAATAGACGCAGTTCGCGATTTTTTAAAAGTTGATAGACGAAATTCGCGATTTTTGCAAAGCTGATAGACGAAATTCACAATTTTCTTTTCCATGATCGATGAAATTGGCGATTCATCCGAACTTGATTGACGATATACGCGATTTTGATGCGACTGAATAACAAAATTCGCATTTTTTCTGCATCTAATCGACGAAATTCGCGATTTTCCGATTAAGATCGGCAAAATTCGTGATTTTTTTCGAAGCTAATCGACAAAATTTGGGATTTTTACGAAGGCGATCAATCAAATTTGCGATTTTTACAAAGCGTATTGGCAAAATTTGTCATCTTTGCAAAGCCAATCGACAAAAATCGCGGAATTACTCCGCATGATCAATGAAATTCTCGATTTTATTCGAGTCTGATCGACGTAGTAGCAATTTTTCCGCCTGTGACCAACAAAATTTGCAATATTCCCATCTTCGACCAAAGAAATTTGCTATTTTTCGAAATGCAATCAATAAAACTCGCAATTGTTCGATCTTTGAACGACGAAATGTGTGCTTTTTTTGCTGTAAATTGACAAAATACACATTTTTCTTCGACCGAGTATCAATTTTCGTGATTTTTGTATTAACATTGACAAAATCTGCATTTTTTATGCAGCCAGATAAAACTCGCGATTTTTTTCTCTTGATAAACTGACAAAAATACTATTTTTCCACCTGATCAACGAAATTTGCAATATTTCCACGCATCATCACTTAATTCGAGATTTTCGATTTTCCCGTGTCTTATCAGCGAAACTTGTTTTTTTTTTGTCTCTGATCGACAAAGTTTAAACCGACCAATAAACCGAGAAAATATGCTATTTTTCCATCCGATGATAATTTGCAAGGAACCACAACATTTATGATTTTTTTTTCTTGCTTGATCAACAAAATGTGTGAGTTTTTGCATCCATCAGACAAAGTCCATGATTTTTCCATGCCTGGTTGAAAAAACTCGCAATTTTTTCGTGCCCAATCGGGAAAATTTGCTCCTTTTTTTTCTCGAGTCTCATGAGTAAAATTCGCGATTTTTTCCCTATCTGATGAGCAAAACTGACGATTTTTCTGATCTTCATCGATAAAATTTAACTATTTTCGCATTTGATCAATGGAATTCGTGATTTTTCCGTGCCGATAAACGAAATTTGTGGTTCTTAAATGACGAAATTTTATATTTTCCCGCAGTAAATTGACAAAATTTAGGAATTTTTTTTGTGTGACATATGTACAAAAATTGCAATTGTTTCCAGTTGTAAATTGATGAAATTTGCCACATATTAAGCGATCGCGGGCCACAGGTTGTGCATCCCTACTCTAATACAAATAACTACAACATATTTAAAAATACAAAAAGAAGATAATATTTAAACCTAATTCTTACTTAATTCATGTATTTAGGCATGTAATTTTTAAAAGCCTTAAAAAGCAAAAATTGTCCAAAATATGAAAGAAAAAACAGCAACAAATACAGTACACTCCCTCAAATCCGCAACTCTCTAAAATCCGCACATATTTTATGGATGTAAACAATGAAACTTTCAGTTTCGATATTGGGACAAAATTTGATTTTTTTTAGTTTTGTATCAATTCCATATATTTTTGCATTAGTAATTTTCTTAATAATACTCTATTCATGTTTCTTTCATGAAGGAAGAATAAATTCTTTTTGGAAAAAATTCAAGATATTTCAAATATTATCGGTAATCACAATCTTTTTACCAAATATATTTATGCATTAAATCAAAATTTTTTGGTTATTAAGCCTGGCTAAACTTGAAAAAAATATCCTTATTTTATGATTTTGATGTGAATTAGTAATGTACTTTTATAAAGCAAGTTTTGTTGAATAATTTTGAAAAAGTACATTTAATCTGTTTAATGTATATTTAATCATACACTATTGATTATTAACTTGACTTTTGCTATTAGTACATTAATCATTTATAAAATTATCTGAATTTTTATTATTTTAGTTTATTACTTATTTTAATATTTAATTATATTTGTAAGCTTTCATTGTAGTTCCGATTGCACCATTAATTGCACTCAAATTACTGTTTAAAAAATGAAAACAAAAAAAATTACCAGAAATCTGCAAAATTCTAAAATCTGCACAACCTCTGGTCCCAAGCTGTGCGGATTTGAGGGAGCCTACTGTATTACAATTACGATTTATACTATGTAAAAAAATCTCACATTTGACAAACGCTTGCAACTGAGCTGCACAGATCAGTATTTTACAATAAAATCTGTAAAAGAAATATATATATATATTATTCTAGAATATAGTCAACTCTGTGAAATCCTCACACTGAGAGACTGAGTGGTTTGCATATTATACATTGTGGAAGATTATAGATCATCCCTTTGTTTACATTTTACTCTTAAAAGTCTGACTATAAATTAGGAACTTACATAAAAATTATAAAACACAACACTAGTATGTTATATATAATAACTAAGACTAAAGAAAATTTAAATTACATATAATACACATTTTATTGATTATTCATTATTTTAAACATTGACACAACAGAATTGTAGTTTAAGTTTTGGTTTATTGTAGATAATTTTATTACTCTCGTGTCTTGCTCCAAGATAAAATTTTGTTACTCAAAGAAATTTAGATATTTATCTTTAAATATTCATTCACTGAAAAATTGATAACTGAAAAAAAAATATATAAAATAATAATAACCTTAAGTGTTTAATTATTAATGACTATTTTCATTGTTTACCTTCCAACATGTAGTGCAGATAATAGAGTATTGCAGATTCTACATCGGCATATTTCAGAGTTGACTGTATAACATTTTAACATTGCTCTGTATCCACAGTATATTGCTTCATTGTTATATTCATGTACATTTAAACATAAAATTTGAATTTAATGTTTAAATGGGATAGTCAATAACAATTTATATATTAAATATTTAATCCTCCCATCTACCAAAAATGGAGAGAAAAAAAAAGCTGTGTTTTTAAGTTGTTGAATATTGATATAATTCAACAAAATTCTCACATAATTCTTTAAACACAGACACCAGAGACTAATTTAAATATTCTTTTATATTGTTAATTTATTAAAGTTAACAAAAAGAAACAAACTGCTGCTAGGATATAAAAATGTTTTGTACAAATAAAGTTGAAGGGGTGTGTGTGGGGGGATGCAATGGCAAAGGATAACATAATTTAACTATTTATTAAAATATTAAAAAATCAGCCAAGCTTTGCTTTTTGTTGAATTTATTAAAACATTTAATTTATAAATACTTCTGGCCTAGTAATATAATAAGCTAGACAAGCATTTGAGACTCATGATCAAGATTAAGAATTTTGCTGATTTTCAATTAGTGGCAATGTATTTGTTTTATAGCTTTAAAAATGTAAAATTTAATCTGTCAACAAATGTATATAAAACAAACTTATTAATTATGATTTGAGTTGCATAGATGTTTATGATTCAATATAATTTGGTAGAGAACTATTAAGTAATTAGTACTTGTTGTACTTGCATATTAATGCCACTACAGCTACAGATTTGCCGGTTTTTAAGTAGCGCCAATCTACATCTAAAAATTTTTCGACAAATCATAAAATAAAACACTATTTAAAATCAAAACCCTTTCAAAATTCAAAACACTTCATTTAAATTCAAAGTAGTCAATCGGATTTCGGTGAAAAATGAGTCGACATAGAGGAACTAACTAAAATATATGATAAATTTATGAACATCATCCATAAAAAAAGGCAATACAGAAGAAATAATTAAATAACAATAATATATTAATAATGAACTTACGGAATTTTTTGTAAAACGAACTAGCGTCCTTCACATCAGATAGAAATAACCGCTATACATGAAGACACCAATTGCCGCCATAGAATTTTAAGAACAGAGTTTACGCATGCGCACAATTCGAATACGTATATCGATGATTAATGAAATGTGGTTCTCTGCCACGGCTTATCGTAAAAGCGAAGATTGGAAGCACTAGCCGCCTATGACGACCACTTTGGTCTCCATTAAAAGTATTCTACGCATTCCATCATGTTATTTTTACTCTTAATTTAATTTACTTCTTCAATCATTATCCAAATCGGAAGATTCCGACCAGAGAAATTAAGAACTGTTTGCAATAATGGTAGCATTTCATACTTCATTATTTCAAAATTTAATAATGAAAAAGCATGCTTTTTTTCATTAATTTCGTTTCTGAGTTCATAAATATGACAATAAAAAAGTGAATTCAAACTGTAAATAACGCCGCAATTTTACCTAGTATGATGTCTTAAGACATACAAAACTATCACGTCATTATCTACAATGATGTCCAGGGGGCCCAGAGAGGGGTTTGGTGACGCAAGATGCGTTATACAATTTTCTTTTGGGGGGGAATTTGAGAAAAAGTATAATGGGGGGGGGGGGATTTTTAAATTCTTAGTACTTCCTTTTTTCTTACTGTTAAAAAAGGTCTTAATTTTTTTAATATCACTTTTAAATTTTTTTAACATTGGATTTTCAGAAATGTTCCTGTGTTTTCTTTCTTTAAATTCTAGATAAAGGCAATAAGAACTCATTACGCAATGCTCAACTCGCTATCTTTTGAGTGAGCAGTAGATTATTAGTAGAATATATTTTACAATTGATATTTTGTTTAGGGGGGGTGTCAATGTTAAAGTATGAAGATTTTTTTTTTTTTTTTTGGGGGGGGGGAGGGATTTGCGTCATTGGGTTTGGGAGGCGATGGTCGGGGAGTGTCAATGTTAAAGTATGAAGAATTTTTTTTTTTGGGGGGGGGAGGGATTTGCGTCATTGGGTTTGGGGGAAAGGGTTTGGTTTGGTTTATTTTTGTCGGCCGATTATCTACACTAGGGATATAGGCCCAGGGGGTAGGTGCCCTTCGTGGGGGTCTTTCTAAGGGAACCTAACCCGTATTTACGCAAAGTTCGAAGAAAACCACGAAAACTCCGAACGATTAGGCCGACAGCCGCGATTGGGTTCGAACCCAGCACCTGCCGTCTACCAGTTAAGAGGTACGAACCTCTCCGCCACTGGTGGGGATTGGGGGAAAGGGATGGTCACCACTGATGATGTCATAAGAATATAGCGTTATCTCAGAAACTAATGCACGGATTTTAAGCTAACTTCAGATGCAGTTAGGAGTTCACGTAAAGTTGGGAATGATTAGATTTTTGGTGTAAGTCACATAACCGGTGGCGCTGTTATACTGCACTTTTCAGGAGAGTATTTACATATATAAGATAGAAGAAAATTTTTGGAGTGCCACAACCGACTAATTTTTCTATAAATTTACCAAAACAATAGCATATTAAAACCAGACGATAATTTTATGCAATAATTTAAACCAGACAATAATTTAATTAAATAATAATAATATTTTCAACAAACAAAATAAAACGTTCTGTTATGACGTCATCGAAAGACTTATTCGAAGGTATTTGTCCGTAAAAAAAAATGGCTAGGCAGCAGATTTTCACACCCTGCATAAAAAAACGGGCTTTGCCCGTAAAAACATATTAGTACTCCGAATTTATGTTTCCGCAACGTAAATTTACGGAAGTGTACCGTTAAGCTTCAAAAACGGACAACTACCGTAAAATATTACGGTAAATGCCCGTTAGTAGTAGGAAAACAACAGTACGGGGACAGCAGGCGGGACGGCGGGACCGTCCCGCCTGCGGTGCCTCCTGCGGCTGTCCCACCGCCACCATCCCTCCCGGTCCCTCCTGCGCCCACCGTGCGTCCCCCTCCACAAACGCCCCCTAGTGGAAAAAAGGAACATTCTATTATAACAAGATAGGTGAACAACCTTCCCTAATTAAAAATATTATCAATCACATCTCAACTCGGAATCATACTATATGATGAAGATTAAATTTATATTTGAATTTTGAACAACCATAATTTTAATGAGTATTATTAATTAAGCGAAACACTGGAAAAATCTCAGTTTTTAGCCATTTTATTTAGATTTCTTCAACTACATGATGAGATTATCAATTTAACACAAGAAAGTTAAACATATATTTGAATTTTGCTTGATAGACATCTTAATGAGTAGTATTAATTAAGTAAAAACAATGGAAAATGTCAACTTTTATAGAAAAAGACTGATTTCTTACGATTTTTATCAACTTAAAAGAGAAAACTTAAACGTACATTTCAGTTTTTCAACAGCTATAACCTTAATGAGTATCGTTAATTAAGTAAAAAAACAATGGAAAATATCAAGTTTTATAGAAAAAGACTGATTTCTTACGATTTTTATCAACTACAAGATCAATGTATCGACTTAAAACTTAAACATACATCCTAGTTTTTCAACAACTATAACCATAATGAGTATTGATAATTAAGTAAAAAACAATGGAAAATATCAAGTTTTATAGAAAAAGACTGATTTCTTACTATTTTTATCAACTTAAGAGAGAAAACTTAAACGTACATTTCAGTTTTTCAACATCTATAATCTTAATGAGTATCGTTAATTAAGTAAAAAATAATAGAAAATATCAAGTTTTATAGAAAAAGACTGATTTCTTACATTTTTTTCAACTCAAACTTCAGAATATCAATTTGAGATAAAGAAATTTAAACGTGCATTTCAGTTTTTAAGTGACTATCACTTTAATATCCGTCTTAATGAGTTTTGTTAATTAAGCAAAACAACGGAAAATACCGATTTTTAAAGAAAGAAAACCAATTTCATCATACTTTTATACATCAACTAAGTAGAACTTTAATACATAAACGAATTATTTAAAGAAATATTCAACACATACACACATTTGAACCTACGAAGCATTCTTCATTACGTCATATCCAAACTAAAACTTTTTTCTACAACCCCTCCACCCATGTACTCCAAGTAGGGGAAACACACAATAGAGTTCTGACGTCACAACTTACAAAGGCATACAACAAAATGTTTACGTTCAAGTAAAAGTATCGCATAGAGAGAAAAAAGAAGACATTTAAACTATTTATCCATTCTAGTTTTATAACAGTTACCACAACATCACCAAATTAAAATTTGAAGTCATAATGAGTGTAATTAATTAAGCAAAATAATAGAAATATTAGTTTTTCAGTGAGGAAAAGACGAATTTAAGCAAATTTTATTAGTTTTACACTAGTTTAATAATAATTTTAAGAGGAAAAAGACGAATTTAATATTTTTTTTTTTTTTAGTTTTACACTATTTTTTCTCATCTCCAACACGGATATATGAATTTAACAGAAGAATTAAACGTATATTTTAATTTTTAACAACAAAATCTTAACAAGTATCATTAATTAAACAAAAATAAATATCAGTTTTAAAGAAAAGACGAATTTGAATAATTTTACACTAGTATTTTCAAAAGCAACATGGAAATATCAATACTTATTCACATATTTCACTTATTCACTGTATTCAATACTATATTTAATAAATTTGGATACACTTTAAGAATTTCCTAATCTATAATTATATATTAGCTGTATATTTAATGTTACCCATGTTTTCAACATTAGTTCATAATCGTGAATTTTGTATTTTAAATACCATGTATTCAGGTTCAGATTATTTTCACTTGAAATCATACAGAATTTTTTAACAGAGTTTGTTTTTTAAATCATTGAAGCAACTGTATTTAATATTTTTAACACCAATTTTCTAAGATTTTCTAACATTTTCCGATTATACATTCCTCATAAGTACATTTCTAAATGCTACAATCACTTTACATATCGAAAAGATATCATTGAAGCAACTGTATTTAATATTTTTAACACCAATTTTCTAAGATTTTTTAACATTTTCCGGTTATACATTCCTCAAAAGTATATATTCTAAACAATAGAAAATATTAATTTTAAGAATAAAAAGACGAATTTAAACAAATTTTATTAGTTTTACAATATTTTTTCTCATCTCCAACACGGATATATCAATTTTAACAGAATTAAACGCATATTTTAGTTTTTAAGAACAAAAATGTAATAAGTATCATTAATTAAACAAAAAAATAAATATCAATTTTCAAGAAAAGACAATTTTTTACACAAATTTTCAACTTTGAAATACATTTGTTTACATATATTGTTACAATATATTACTAAACTTAAACTTTTTAAAAAGTTTGAATGTCTTTACAAAGGGTTCATATTTATATTTTTCACGTCTTGACTGCATTCGAAGTCTTACAACAAAAGTATACTTTTATTATTTTTATTATTATTATTCTAGAAAACCTAAAAAGTCATTTCTTGCTGCTTTAAACACTTGACATATTAATACTACTCTGATATATTCTACCCATATAATTAATCAAATTAGGACATGATTAATCTTACACTTCAAAATTTCTGAATTTTTACAATACTTATTTTCATCAAACTTTATTCTTGATCCTATATATTTTAGGAGTACAGAATTTTAACATCTGTTTTTATCTACTTATCAGAAAATTATTAAAACACCCAACAACATTTTCCAAATATGAATATTATCTTTACAGTTTAATAATACAAAACATACACGAATACAAAGTTTAATTTTTACAAACATTTCATATTTCAAACCAAACTTTTCGAAATTTTCACATCATAAGAGCAAACATTAGACGAACTTTTTAACTTTTTAACTTTTTTTATTGCTTAGATCTTTTCATCATCACTTTTAATTATGATGATTATCCATTTTTAGGTTGATTGTCGAAAAACTGTAACTGAAATTACATAAACTTAATGTAAAAAACCATGTTCTCACACAATTTCTTGAAATTCAACAAAGAATTGACTATTACTTATCTATTATTATTCTTATTAAATACTTATCTACATCAATATCGACTTTCGATAGTATATAGATATTTCATCATTACACACTTAGAACTCTTTTCAAACGTTTATCAGAAAAATAAGTCAATCAAAGTCTAGTAGTTATCACACCTGTTCCTCAGAAATATTACTATCATATGAAACAGTAAAGAAAATTAATAGATATTTAATATTTAATAACCTCATACGTGAAATTACTGTCGAATGAGAATACTAATAATCTATAAAATCAACTGTTGAACAAAAAAATAGTACAGATTACCGAAAATTCAAATGTTTTTTCTGCAAAAGTTACAAAAATTAACAAATGAATGACGAGTTAGAGAAATAACTAAAAAAGTTAATGAACATATTTACAAATTTATTAAAATCACACCTTTTTCTGGATTACAAACCACAATTTCTTATTTCTTGAAAAATTTAACACCGAATTTGTAAGATTTTAGTCCTAGTATTACATACACTCAATAAATATTCAAAGTTAACAAAAATATAATTTTTTAGTCTCATCAATAAGCAGAAATTCTATATTAAAAGAATATTTTCATAGTAGTACTTATAAAAATGAGAGTTTACAAACTGATTTTCATAATTTTATCACATTTAAACTTAATATTTTACATAAAACATTATTTAATCAAATTTTATGCTTTCTAATTCAGTAAAATTCAATACTTTTTTAGTTTTTAAATCAATACCACAATATTTATTTACATCAAACTTGATTTTTCACCTTTTATATTTCCACATTACACACGTGAGATAAATACTAACTTGGATCAGGAGTTGAAGTCAATTGATTCCATTCGATTTTCATCATGTACGTATTGCTCTTACACGAAATTTCTTACTTCTATAATCATCTAATGTATTAAAACTAATCTACTCATATTTTTAATTAATTCATCAGATATTTCATCTCGCACTTCTGAATTATCGTCCATCAAGTTGCTTAAAATATAAATACTATCTTTATAGTTTTAATGATATATAGTATACATGGTTTATCTTGAGTTAGCACTTCCATAGTATTAATCAAATTATATGTTTCATCTTGCACTTGATCTTAATGATTTCACCTTGCATCTGAATTATCGTCCATCGAGTTTTTTTTAAATAATAATATATTTATAGTTTTTGATTATACATAGCATATACGAATACAATCTTTAATTTTAACATTTCATATTTCAAATAACCTATTTCCGAAACCAAGCTATGTGAATTTCACCACAATGCTTATTATCATAGAATAATTTGTGTTTCACACTTTTCTAAAAATTATCAGATATGTACCCCTCAGAGAAATTACTATCATATGAATAAATGAAGAAAATTTAATTTATATTAAAGGTACACGAAATTGATTGCAATATACATGTATTTAATAAAAATAAATAAATAAGCGATTATTTATACATTAAACCTTTACTAAATATATATTTCTTTCATTATACAGATGTTTCAACAAGATGAACCAAAACAGCAGCAAACTTCAGAAATTAATGATCCGAATGATTCATCCCTAGCACATGTAACGTTAACGAATAACACATATGTGAGTACTTATATGAGAAGTACTAGAAATCGTATATGAAACGTAATTAGAGTAAATATAAAATGATTTGTCTTACTACCTACACTTTAACAAGTACCTTTTTACCTATACTGTTGAAGAGAACTCTAACTGTGTCCATTTATTTCTATTACAGATGTGCTCTTTTTGCTACAAACACTTCTTAAGTAAATGGAATTTAACATAACATACAAAAATCTATACAAGTGAAAAACCTTACACTTGAAAAGATTACCATAAATGCTGTTTTCAAGGAGACGTGAATCAAAAATGCACACATCATCATATAAAGCATCGTCAGTTATATGTAAACTTAGCGAAGATATTCAAAAATTAGTCAGACTTTTGAAGAATTTAGAAATAAAGGAAGATATTTAGGCTATTTATCCATCATATTTTCACAACACTTACCACAATATCTCAAACTTAAAATTTGGAAGACATACACACTGCTGAAAAGTAATTTTGTGATTCTTCTAACCAGTATGAATGTATAGATATTATTTTGCAATGTATTCTTTAAATACTCACATTAAATATTCTTTTATATGCATATATCGTTGTGTTTATTTTTCTAATACCTATTACATTAATGAAATACATAACATTTTAAGTGAAATAACACTCTCACAACTTAAAAAAATGCATAAGAACATACAAAAAATCAGCAGATGTATGAAAAATTATGCAAGTTTACAAAATAATTTCATTGTTTTCTAGAAATATTAACAAAAAATATTTACAATATGAAAAAATTGCAAAAGTGAAAAGAAAAAACACAAATGTAAAAACAAAAACCACAATGTGAAAAACTCATAACAAAGTTTTTGAAAAAAATATTTACAACAAAAATTTTTTTTACAAAAACCAAAACTTCCAAAAATATTTTTTTCAAAATTTTTTTTTTCAAAAACATTTTTTACAAAAAATTTTTTTTTCAAAATAAGTTTTTACAAAAGTAAAAAAAAAAAAAAAAATCACATCGTTAAAAAAATGAAAAATTTTTGTTAAAAAAAGTGCAAAAAAATTGCAAAAAAAGTTGCAAAAATTTCAAAAAAGTTATGAAAAAAGCTTCAAAAATATCATTGGTTTTAATGCAGTATGCAATGGCGAAGCCATTGCATACTGCATTAAAAACAACAAAATTTTTGAGACTTTTTTTCATAACTTTTTTTGAAATTTTTGCAACTTTTTTTGCAATTTTTTTACACTTTTTTTAACAAAAATTTTTCATTTTTTTAACGATGTGATTTTTTTTTTTTTTTTTTACTTTTGTAAAAACTTATTTTGAAAAAAAAATTTTTTGTAAAAAATGTTTTTGAAAAAAAAAAAAAATTTGAAAAAAATATTTTTGGAAGTTTTGGTTTTTGTAAAAAAAATTTTTGTTGTAAATATTTTTTTCAAAAACTTTGTTATGAGTTTTTCACTTTGTGGTTTTTGTTTTTACATTTGTGTTTTTTCTTTTCACTTTTGCAATTTTTTCATATTGTAAATATTTTTTGTTAATATTTCTAGAAAACAATGAAATTATTTTGTAAACTTGCATAATTTTTCATACATCTGCTGATTTTTTGTATGTTCTTATGCATTTTTTTAAGTTGTGAGAGTGTTATTTCACTTAAAATGTTATGTATTTCATTAATGTAATAGGTATTAGAAAAATAAACACAACGATATATGCATATAAAAGAATATTTAATGTGAGTATTTAAAGAATACATTGCAAAATAATATCTATACATTCATACTGGTTAGAAGAATCACAAAATTACTTTTCAGCAGTGTGTATGTCTTCCAAATTTTAAGTTTGAGATATTGTGGTAAGTGTTGTGAAAATATGATGGATAAATAGCCTAAATATCTTCCTTTATTTCTAAATTCTTCAAAAGTCTGACTAATTTTTGAATATCTTCGCTAAGTTTACATATAACTGACGATGCTTTATATGATGATGTGTGCATTTTTGATTCACGTCTCCTTGAAAACAGCATTTATGGTAATCTTTTCAAGTGTAAGGTTTTTCACTTGTATAGATTTTTGTATGTTATGTTAAATTCCATTTACTTAAGAAGTGTTTGTAGCAAAAAGAGCACATCTGTAATAGAAATAAATGGACACAGTTAGAGTTCTCTTCAACAGTATAGGTAAAAAGGTACTTGTTAAAGTGTAGGTAGTAAGACAAATCATTTTATATTTACTCTAATTACGTTTCATATACGATTTCTAGTACTTCTCATATAAGTACTCACATATGTGTTATTCGTTAACGTTACATGTGCTAGGGATGAATCATTCGGATCATTAATTTCTGAAGTTTGCTGCTGTTTTGGTTCATCTTGTTGAAACATCTGTATAATGAAAGAAATATATATTTAGTAAAGGTTTAATGTATAAATAATCGCTTATTTATTTATTTTTATTAAATACATGTATATTGCAATCAATTTCGTGTACCTTTAATATAAATTAAATTTTCTTCATTTATTCATATGATAGTAATTTCTCTGAGGGGTACATATCTGATAATTTTTAGAAAAGTGTGAAACACAAATTATTCTATGATAATAAGCATTGTGGTGAAATTCACATAGCTTGGTTTCGGAAATAGGTTATTTGAAATATGAAATGTTAAAATTAAAGATTGTATTCGTATATGCTATGTATAATCAAAAACTATAAATATATTATTATTTAAAAAAAACTCGATGGACGATAATTCAGATGCAAGGTGAAATCATTAAGATCAAGTGCAAGATGAAACATATAATTTGATTAATACTATGGAAGTGCTAACTCAAGATAAACCATGTATACTATATATCATTAAAACTATAAAGATAGTATTTATATTTTAAGCAACTTGATGGACGATAATTCAGAAGTGCGAGATGAAATATCTGATGAATTAATTAAAAATATGAGTAGATTAGTTTTAATACATTAGATGATTATAGAAGTAAGAAATTTCGTGTAAGAGCAATACGTACATGATGAAAATCGAATGGAATCAATTGACTTCAACTCCTGATCCAAGTTAGTATTTATCTCACGTGTGTAATGTGGAAATATAAAAGGTGAAAAATCAAGTTTGATGTAAATAAATATTGTGGTATTGATTTAAAAACTAAAAAAGTATTGAATTTTACTGAATTAGAAAGCATAAAATTTGATTAAATAATGTTTTATGTAAAATATTAAGTTTAAATGTGATAAAATTATGAAAATCAGTTTGTAAACTCTCATTTTTATAAGTACTACTATGAAAATATTCTTTTAATATAGAATTTCTGCTTATTGATGAGACTAAAAAATTATATTTTTGTTAACTTTGAATATTTATTGAGTGTATGTAATACTAGGACTAAAATCTTACAAATTCGGTGTTAAATCTTTCAAGAAATAAGAAATTGTGGTTTGTAATCCAGAAAAAGGTGTGATTTTAATAAATTTGTAAATATGTTCATTAACTTTTTTAGTTATTTCTCTAACTCGTCATTCATTTGTTAATTTTTGTAACTTTTGCAGAAAAAACATTTGAATTTTCGGTAATCTGTACTATTTTTTTGTTCAACAGTTGATTTTATAGATTATTAGTATTCTCATTCGACAGTAATTTCACGTATGAGGTTATTAAATATTAAATATCTATTAATTTTCTTTACTGTTTCATATGATAGTAATATTTCTGAGGAACAGGTGTGATAACTACTAGACTTTGATTGACTTATTTTTCTGATAAACGTTTGAAAAGAGTTCTAAGTGTGTAATGATGAAATATCTATATACTATCGAAAGTCGATATTGATGTAGATAAGTATTTAATAAGAATAATAATAGATAAGTAATAGTCAATTCTTTGTTGAATTTCAAGAAATTGTGTGAGAACATGGTTTTTTACATTAAGTTTATGTAATTTCAGTTACAGTTTTTCGACAATCAACCTAAAAATGGATAATCATCATAATTAAAAGTGATGATGAAAAGATCTAAGCAATAAAAAAAGTTAAAAAGTTAAAAAGTTCGTCTAATGTTTGCTCTTATGATGTGAAAATTTCGAAAAGTTTGGTTTGAAATATGAAATGTTTGTAAAAATTAAACTTTGTATTCGTGTATGTTTTGTATTATTAAACTGTAAAGATAATATTCATATTTGGAAAATGTTGTTGGGTGTTTTAATAATTTTCTGATAAGTAGATAAAAACAGATGTTAAAATTCTGTACTCCTAAAATATATAGGATCAAGAATAAAGTTTGATGAAAATAAGTATTGTAAAAATTCAGAAATTTTGAAGTGTAAGATTAATCATGTCCTAATTTGATTAATTATATGGGTAGAATATATCAGAGTAGTATTAATATGTCAAGTGTTTAAAGCAGCAAGAAATGACTTTTTAGGTTTTCTAGAATAATAATAATAAAAATAATAAAAGTATACTTTTGTTGTAAGACTTCGAATGCAGTCAAGACGTGAAAAATATAAATATGAACCCTTTGTAAAGACATTCAAACTTTTTAAAAAGTTTAAGTTTAGTAATATATTGTAACAATATATGTAAACAAATGTATTTCAAAGTTGAAAATTTGTGTAAAAAATTGTCTTTTCTTGAAAATTGATATTTATTTTTTTGTTTAATTAATGATACTTATTACATTTTTGTTCTTAAAAACTAAAATATGCGTTTAATTCTGTTAAAATTGATATATCCGTGTTGGAGATGAGAAAAAATATTGTAAAACTAATAAAATTTGTTTAAATTCGTCTTTTTATTCTTAAAATTAATATTTTCTATTGTTTAGAATATATACTTTTGAGGAATGTATAACCGGAAAATGTTAAAAAATCTTAGAAAATTGGTGTTAAAAATATTAAATACAGTTGCTTCAATGATATCTTTTCGATATGTAAAGTGATTGTAGCATTTAGAAATGTACTTATGAGGAATGTATAATCGGAAAATGTTAGAAAATCTTAGAAAATTGGTGTTAAAAATATTAAATACAGTTGCTTCAATGATTTAAAAAACAAACTCTGTTAAAAAATTCTGTATGATTTCAAGTGAAAATAATCTGAACCTGAATACATGGTATTTAAAATACAAAATTCACGATTATGAACTAATGTTGAAAACATGGGTAACATTAAATATACAGCTAATATATAATTATAGATTAGGAAATTCTTAAAGTGTATCCAAATTTATTAAATATAGTATTGAATACAGTGAATAAGTGAAATATGTGAATAAGTATTGATATTTCCATGTTGCTTTTGAAAATACTAGTGTAAAATTATTCAAATTCGTCTTTTCTTTAAAACTGATATTTATTTTTGTTTAATTAATGATACTTGTTAAGATTTTGTTGTTAAAAATTAAAATATACGTTTAATTCTTCTGTTAAATTCATATATCCGTGTTGGAGATGAGAAAAAATAGTGTAAAACTAAAAAAAAAAAATATTAAATTCGTCTTTTTCCTCTTAAAATTATTATTAAACTAGTGTAAAACTAATAAAATTTGTTTAAATTCGTCTTTTCCTCACTGAAAAACTAATATTTCTATTATTTTGCTTAATTAATTACACTCATTATGACTTCAAATTTTAATTTGGTGATGTTGTGGTAACTGTTATAAAACTAGAATGGATAAATAGTTTAAATGTCTTCTTTTTTCTCTCTATGCGATACTTTTACTTGAACGTAAACATTTTGTTGTATGCCTTTGTAAGTTGTGACGTCAGAACTCTATTGTGTGTTTCCCCTACTTGGAGTACATGGGTGGAGGGGTTGTAGAAAAAAGTTTTAGTTTGGATATGACGTAATGAAGAATGCTTCGTAGGTTCAAATGTGTGTATGTGTTGAATATTTCTTTAAATAATTCGTTTATGTATTAAAGTTCTACTTAGTTGGTGTATAAAAGTATGATGAAATTGGTTTTCTTTCTTTAAAAATCGGTATTTTCCGTTGTTTTGCTTAATTAACAAAACTCATTAAGACGGATATTAAAGTGATAGTCACTTAAAAACTGAAATGCACGTTTAAATTTCTTTATCTCAAATTGATATTCTGAAGTTTGAGTTGAAAAAAATGTAAGAAATCAGTCTTTTTCTATAAAACTTGATATTTTCTATTATTTTTTACTTAATTAACGATACTCATTAAGATTATAGATGTTGAAAAACTGAAATGTACGTTTAAGTTTTCTCTCTTAAGTTGATAAAAATAGTAAGAAATCAGTCTTTTTCTATAAAACTTGATATTTTCCATTGTTTTTTACTTAATTATCAATACTCATTATGGTTATAGTTGTTGAAAAACTAGGATGTATGTTTAAGTTTTAAGTCGATACATTGATCTTGTAGTTGATAAAAATCGTAAGAAATCAGTCTTTTTCTATAAAACTTGATATTTTCCATTGTTTTTTTACTTAATTAACGATACTCATTAAGGTTATAGCTGTTGAAAAACTGAAATGTACGTTTAAGTTTTCTCTTTTAAGTTGATAAAAATCGTAAGAAATCAGTCTTTTTCTATAAAAGTTGACATTTTCCATTGTTTTTACTTAATTAATACTACTCATTAAGATGTCTATCAAGCAAAATTCAAATATATGTTTAACTTTCTTGTGTTAAATTGATAATCTCATCATGTAGTTGAAGAAATCTAAATAAAATGGCTAAAAACTGAGATTTTTCCAGTGTTTCGCTTAATTAATAATACTCATTAAAATTATGGTTGTTCAAAATTCAAATATAAATTTAATCTTCATCATATAGTATGATTCCGAGTTGAGATGTGATTGATAATATTTTTAATTAGGGAAGGTTGTTCACCTATCCTGTTATAATAGAATGTTCCTTTTTTCCACTAGGGGGCGTTTGTGGAGGGGGACGCACGGTGGGCGCAGGAGGGACCGGGAGGGATGGTGGCGGTGGGACAGCCGCAGGAGGCACCGCAGGCGGGACGGTCCCGCCGTCCCGCCTGTTGTCCCCGTACTGTTGTTTTCCTACTACTCCCGTTGATTTACATTTATTTTTTACAGTGTTATTTTGACCAATAAAATTTTTTACTGCAATGAAAGTCATTTGCTATTCTTCAGGGGGAAGAAGGTAAACCAAGCTATATTAAAAATTGTAGCTAAAATAATTAGTTTGTGTTTTAGAATGGTTTTAAAAAAATGTAGCAACGAAGGCTATCTGTTATTCCAAAGAAAACTTTTAAAGAAAGGACAAACTAAATTACAGTAAAGATCGTAGCTGACATATTTAGTGGCGGTTTTAGAATGGTTTTCAAAAACATTTATTGCAATAAAACTATCTGCTCTTCTAAAGGTTTTTTTTTTTCTTTTGAAAGATAAATTAAAATTAAGTTACAGTAAAGATCGTAGCCAGTTGCAGTTTTGGAGCTTTTTTTTCTTTCCTTGCAACGAAGACTATCTGTTATTGTAAAAAATATATAAATAAATAAAAAAGGATAATTAAGTTACAGTAAAGATCGTAGCTAACATATTTAGTTACGGTTTTAGAATTTTTGCTACTACTTGGTTATCCCGTCGACCAAAAAACTATCGCCAAACTATAAGATTAAATGCCAATAATGGAGGATCGTGAATGTCACATTCAATGACATTAAATATGATACACGTATTTAAAACGTTATTCAGTGATTTTTATTTCGACTTTTTATTTGTATTTTTATTAATATACTACTAATTGATTTTTCCTTATTTAAAATAAAAATTACGTCAACATATATAATTTGGCTATTATAGTTTGGCGATATTGGTCGACGGGATAACCAAGTAGTACCAAATTTTTTTATTGAGATGAAGACTATCTGTAAAGATATTTTCTTTTAAGGACAAATTAAGTTACAGTAAAGATCGGAGCAGTATATTTTGTTGCGGTTTCAAACGGGTTTAAAAAGAAAAAAAAATATTGCAACGAAGATTATCTGTTATTCTAAAGAAAATTTAAAAGAAGACAAGCTAGGTGAACTGTAAAGATCCTAGCTAACATATTTAGTTACGGTTTTCAATTTATTTATTTATTTATTTATTGCAACAATAATTTTCTGCTATTCTAAAGAAAATTTTAAACAAGTTGGAAATTGCATGTGAACGTAGCAAATGAGGTGCGTTCGTATGATAACGAAGTTTTAAAAATATTCAGATCGTGTTGATATAGTAGAGCGTACTTCGGATACAGTATCGTAGTCGAAATCTTTGTGTTTCTTTAAATATGCAGGAAGTAATTTTTATTACACCTCAGCAACGTATATCTTATTCATAAAATGTGAAATTGTTGAATATAATTAAAACACCCCCCAAACAATGTTTCCCCATATAGCATTATGTAGTGGAATACTTTTGTGTGGCCCTGTAATTTAATAATAAAAATTCTTTGCATAACTGATTGTACAGAATGCATATTTCAGTATATATTTCATAGATTCATGCCAATTCTATTATGTTCGAATGAGTGTAACATCATTAAAATGAATTTGAAACTTTTCCCCCATTGACCGTAATGTAATGGAATACTTTTGATTGTCCCTGTCAATGATCTATGCATCCGACTTTCATAACATTTGAAATGACTCGACAAAATTACGTAATAATTATATGTTTTAAATTTCAAACGATTAAAATGCATTTGAAACTTTTTCCTCCATTGACCGTAATGTAACGGAATCCTTTTGATTGTCCCTGTAATTGATCTATTCATCCGATTTCCATAACATTTGAAATGACTCAACAAAATTACGCAATAATTATATGTTTTAAATTTCAAACAATTAAAATGCATTTGAAACTTTTTTCCCCATTGACCGTAATGTAACGGAATCCTTTTGATTGTCCCTGTAATTGATCTATCCATCCGATTTTCATAAAATTTGAAATGACTCGACAAAATTATGTAATAATTATGTATTTTAAATTTCAAACGATTCGGTTGGGTAGTTTTTGCGTTGTTATATGCGGACGGACAGACAGACAGACAGACGGACAGACAGACGGACAGACAGATAGACGGACGGACTGAGCGACAACAATAGGTGCTACGTATTTACATAATTACGAACGCACCTAAAAAGACAAACTAAGTGATTCTGTAAAGATCGTAGCCAACGTATTCAGTTACAATTTTAAACCTTTTTTTTTTTTTTTTTTTTTTTTTTTTACAACGAAGACTATTTGTTATGCTAAAGGTATTTTCTTTTATGGGTGTTCTCAACTGCTTTGCTCAACAAGTCCAAAACGTTTTGACACATTTACAAATTCATTTTTCAACGGTAAGATATAAAATTGTAAAACCTGATCATGGAAGTGATGTGGAATCTAACATAGTTTTCCATTTTATGATCAATAAATTATCTATTGAGCTATAAGCTTTTTCGATCACGTGATCACGCCTTTTCCTCCCTTTTCGTCGACTGGTTTTTCTGCTTTCATCGGGAAATGCAATTCAAAACGCCATTTTTGACTGCGTGTTCTAAAAAAATCTATGGCGTTAAAAAAAAAGAGGGGGGGGGGGAGTTAATGCGATTTGATAGTTTCTGAACAACAACATCCGCTAGTTTCATGCATTTTCGAACAAAAATAAATTTAAACATATGTCACAAAGTTGCCCTTTTTGATTTAAGAACACACTTAAGGACAAATTAAGTTACAACAAAGATCATAGCCAATATATTTAGTTGCTGTTTTAGACGGTTTTTCAAAAAATTTTATTTCAACGAAAACTATCAATTATTCTAAAGAAAATTTTAAAACGGGCAAATTGAGTGATACAGTAAAGATCGTAGTTAAAGTATTTAGTTGCGATTTTAGAACGGTTTTCAAATTCTTTTATTGCAACGAAGTCTATCTGTTTTTCTAAAGATCATAAAAAAGGGAGGAAATAAGTTACAATAAAGATCGTAAACCATCATAATTGGTTGCAGTTTTAGATTGTTTTTTCTACTAATGTTATTGCAAAGAAGACTATCGGTTATTCTAAAGAGCATAAAAAGGGGCAAATTAAGTTGTAATAAAGATTGTAAACTGAAATAATAAATTGCGGTTTTAGTTTTAAAAAAAGGCTTTTTTCAATCATTTTCATTATTATTGTATTAATTAACGGGGTTCCTTATAAAATTGAACTTGCATAACACAGGTGGTTTTACATTCGTTTATTTTCCTCAACCAGTTTTCTGGATGTAAAGCACGAATGACGTATCTTCAAATTCACTAGTGAACATAGATGGAGAGAATGACACGCACAGTTAACTATTTAACCTAACTATATTGCCGAACCTTCACTGATCTTCTCTACCGGCACTAATTTGTCTTGAGAGGTGATCAAGAAAACCCTTAAACAATCATTCATACCATGCATAATAAGAGACAATTGCGAGACTGTAATCGGAAGAATCCATTTTATTATACTGTTTAATACCTCTATTCTTCTGGCATTAATAACACGGTTTTGTTTTCATTCTCTCGTTCTCGTTTCCAATAGAACGGCCCATCATCTCAACGCACCATTGCATCTCACTGGAGCTTAGTAGATAGAAAGCTCGACTCGCTAGTAACCAATCAGATTCTGGCTATGGATAAAGCGTTGCCAAAATATCGACAATGTAATGTATATGAAAAGAAATAAATAGTAAGATTATTTGGGATTTTGGTATAAACATGATGACTTAGAATAAAAAATCTAATTAAATAAATTTAATTTGGAAACTTAACTAACTAACTATTTTTTTTTCTCTTATGAGTTTGAAAAATAATAGTAAAATTTGTTCTTCATAAGCGACTCAAAATATTTAAACACTAAGAGAAAGGGGGTACTGAAAATGTTTCGTCTTGCCGGGGCTCTCCCCTGACACATCCTGAGGAAGTCAATTTTATGTTGGTTTTATTTTCTTCTATCTTCAATAGATGAAAGTAATCGAAATTATTTTAGACTTCCAGTTTTTGACGGTTTTGCACGTTTTAGGCGTCAGATATCCAAAAAACTTTTTTAAAAAATGTCTGTCTGTCCATGTGTCAATGGGTATGTCTGTCTATGTGTCCGTGTGTCCGTATGTCGCCATTGTACTATCAAAAAGTGCATGAAGATAGGCATAGAATTGAACCAAACCTTATTGTGAATGTTTTTGGCCGTTGCAAGCAATTCCTCCTTCAGTTTTGAAACATTCCGTCGGAAAGGAACGCTGCAATAGCGATTTTTTGTGCCACTTTAAATATTGTACCGACTAAAAGTGTACGAAGTTATGCATAAAATTTAACCAATTTTTTTGTGTAAGTGTTTGGCTATGGCTAGTTGTTCCTTTCAGAATTTGAAAAAAATCCTCCGGAAGGGGCCGCTGCAGCTGCAATAGCGATTTTTGTACCATTTTCAAAATTGTACTACCTAAAAGTGTATGAAGTTATGCTTAAAATTTAACAAAATTTTTTTTATAAATGTTTGGATATGACTAGTTAGTCCTCCTGAGTTGGAAAAAAATTCGCTGGAAAGGGTGCTGCAATAGCGATGCCATTTTTAGCATTGTTCCACCTAAAAGCGTGTAAAGTTATGCATAGAATTGAACCAAAATTTTTGTGTAAGTGTTTGGTTATGACAAGCTTCTTTTTACGTCCAGTAATAACTCGATTACTGATGTTATATCAACTTTTAGGTCGGCATCAGTAATCGTATTGTCATTCGTTTCATATTACAGGAGACATTGACAATATCCCCCCACAGACACTGGTTCACCTTTGACATTTTTGTTATGGGCACCGCAGCTAATCTATCATCTTATATCTTATCTTATATATATATATTATAAATGTGAAAGTGTGTCCGAAACTTGGACTGAAATTGGCTTCAAAACGGATGGATCAAGATCTTTGAATCTTTGTATATAGATAGATTATGGGCCTCAAATGAACATAGGCTAATTTTTATTTATTTTATTCAAATATTTTCCTTAATAATGCAAAATTTCATCCTTTTTCATACAGAATTAATTGACAATTTCCCCATAATATTTATTCAAATTTAATCTTCATTCTTTTTTTGTTGCCAAAAAATTAAAAAAAAAACGGAATAATAATTTCTTTTCATTAATTAATTTTCAATTGAAGATTTTCACGTGTTAAAACAAAATGAAATAAATAAATGGACCTTATTTTGTTTTTCGGTTCGAGGTTAGAAACCGCAATTTTACCAATTGTGACGTCACAGGAATACTATTTTTTGTACTTATATCAAGCAGACGACTATATAAAATTTCTTTTACACTTAAAAGGATGTAAATAGTTAAGCATTTTTTCAAGATATCATTCCATAAAGAAATTAACCTTTTTCTTTTTTTCAGTTCGAGACTATAAAATTCAACATTTTACCAATTGTGACGTCACAGGTATACTTTCCATTAAAAATTTTAAAAATATCATATAACGTCATATTTAAAACAAAGTAAAAGTTTTCAAATATTCATTTCTAATAAAACAAGGTATATGAATTTTGAGTAAGTGCTAAAAAGAGACGAATGTGACATCACATATGGAAAATAAAATAGATATGTTCTGATGTTGCAATGAAATGAGTTTGAATTATGATATCAAAAGTTATTATTTAAAGAATATTAAGTTTAGGAGAGACTGCGGTACAATGGACCACGGGGAACAGTGGTCCACCCCCTATTTTTGATATTATTTCTGTTTTTGAATGCTTCATATTTTGGTACATACATGGCAGCCCTGCAGTAGTGAATAGAAACTGAAAACCATGTGCATAGCTGCTATTTTAGTCATTTTATTCTTGATAGTTGATTTGAGACAAGTAAAAGTAAATATTTTCAGTTGAACATATGCTATTTTTACATTAAAGATTTGTAATTTGGAAGATATTGCTGAGCACAATATAAAGGTAAGACAATATGTAAAATATTTATTGCAAGTAAAATAATTGAATATAAATCATCCTTTTTTTTAATCAATTTTTTGTCAAAGTCACATATGGGATACAATGGACCATAAAGTTTTTTTTTTTAAGGTTAAATATTAAAAAATGACTAGAAAACGTTAATAATTTATACCGCAAATTTATGCATATCGTAAATGACGTAATAACCAATGAAAAATACTTTTTATCATTCTTAAAAAGTAAAAAAAGCTGAAATAATCAAAAAACGAAAATATTTTTGACAAGTGTTAATTTTTAAAATTGTTTAATTCTGAAAATATAAATAAAAATCATTTTAAAAAATGCACTTTCTGGCTTAAAATCTAACTATTTAATGTAATTGCACGAAAATACTATCATTCCCCTCAGTCAATATCTCAATTACGTATGATGTGCTCGAAGTGTACTGGAAACAGGTTTGTAAATGGATTCAATTCCTGATTGCTCTTAAAAAGTAAAAATATGTTGACACTTTTAAAAATATTTTTTTATAATAAATTTCTGAAAAGTTTTATAGTATGCAAAGTATATACGTACAAATTATGTAAAAATAACCACCTAAAACACAGTTTTGTAGTAGATTTTTCCTAACACTGTTTTTTTCGTTTTGCAAAAATAAATTCATCGATTTTCACGATGACTACCTCTTTTTGACACTTTCTAACATGCTCTGAAAGTGTTTACGACTTCGACCTGTCTGTATGCCGGATGCCGAGTGCCTGGAGTCTGCCGTCTGTTTGTCTGTGTTTTAGCTCAACTAAATATTATCGGATTCATATGAAAATAATAGATGTTATTGAGATTTGCCATAGCATGTGCGGCATTGAAAATGAAGCAGGTAGCAATTATAGCTGAATCACAGGAGCACGCAAAAGGAGACTTTACATTATGGTCTAAGAGAAAAAATCATTTACGGTGTATTTTGATAGTGTTACATAATTTTAAATGTAATGAAATTTAAATACATTTTTAAGGCGCACAAGAACATGGTTACTATCGAATATGTTAAGTGTAGTACTTATAGTGTGCTTACAGGGAGCTCAAAAGTATTTCAATATATAATAGTCTGTGAAGAAAAATATTTTGCAGCGTATTTTAATTATGTTACTCTGTTACAAAAATATTGAAATTGATATCAGTTTCTAGGATTCACTAAAACAGGATTTCTGTAGCAAATGGTGAGCAAAGATTTAACATTCATTTAACAGGATCACAGAAAAATGTTCGGTAATATAATAGTCTACGGGGAAAAAATATACCCAGCTTATTTTAATTGCGTTGCACTATTTCAAACATGATGAAATTGATATACTGACATAATTAATTACAATGATAAATTATTACAACAATATGCTTGCAGTTGAGTATGATTTGCATCATATTTATTGTTCATTTACAGAGACACATAAAAGATTTTGGACCTGTGTCCGGATCTCAGATATTGTATCGAAAGTACGGTGTATTAGAAAAGATTGCTGAAGAGCTTTTTAAATTATGGTGTGTATTTTAAGGTAAGCTAATGCATCTTGACGTTCATCTACATTTGGTATAATAAAATATGTTTGTAGAATTTAAATAAATCATGTACCGGACTGTACAATAAACTGGATACATGATCACTTGTGCAATAGAGATTCCCAGACATATGAATTCAATAATTTTAATCGGGTTTTTTGCTTGAATGATTTAAGCTAAATATGCGGTAGTATAAATATCTGCACGTAATATACAGGATTGTACAAAAGAATTCAAGTATGTTTCTGTCTATTATTAGAAATTGCTAAGGGTGAATTTTAATCTTCGTAATAATTTTTCTAACTAAGCTAAATTTTAACATTGTATTTAGAATATTTACAAACATATAGATCATATACATAGCTGCAGAAAAGAAAGGGCCGGCGAAGTTATGCATCATGGAAATGTTAGATATTTATTTATTACCAAGGTTTAACACATGATTTTTCTTTCTTTGATATGGAATTCTGAAATGTACTACAACATGATTTCTGTAGAACTGGGGTGCGTTACAGTTGTTTTACAATATAAATGGTTGCAATTTGATTTTCGCGATTGTTCATATTATCTAACACATTTCCCTTTTATTTGTCTGAGTTCTTTAAGTCTCCTATAAAGAAAAACTACTATAGTGCCTTCTATAAAATGTGTGATAGTTATATATGTTTTAAATTATAGTTAATGAAACGTTTTGTTTAATTAAAACGTTTATCGTTTTTTTAAATGCTGCGTGAACAACGTCACGGGTAACAGCTAGTATGTATTAAAATCATCGACACTAAAATTGGTTGCAAAAATTGTGATACCGCCTTCCCGATTACTAATGTGAAAACGCCCTCATCATTCTCTGCCCTCTACTCACTGACTTCTTAAGGCTCCTGTCCCCGGCCGACGAAGCTCTCGCGAGCTAATGCTATTCCTATGGGGAGGTTATTTTCTAATATGTGGTTTGCCTTTCGACATTTTTAAATATATTTTCTTTTCCATTGGATAATTGCGGTGCATACAGACATCGCCCCTTTTTTATTTTTTCGATTTGGGTTGCAGATATTTTTAATAAAATTAATTTCACTTTCAAAACTGGTTTCGAAAGTGAAAGTGCCTTTAAAAAAATATCTGCAACAAAAATCGAAAAAGGTAAGAAAAAAGCGATGTCGGTATGCACTTCAGCTATCCAATGGAAAAGAAAATATATTTAAAAATGTCGAAAGGCAAACCACATATTAGAAAATAACCTCCACATAGGAATAGCATTAGCTCGCCAGAGCTTCGTCGGCCGGGGACAGGAGCCTTAAGGAGGGGACCGTGGGTCTTTATTTCAGAAAAATCGAAAATTATTTTGCTTATATTACTATTTTCCAATTTGTAATGGTCATTAGTGAAAACCCACATGCATATGGAATAATCATAGTTTTGGAAACAGCAACGTGTGAAAGGGAGGGTTTGGCGAAGAGGACGGTCGCCCCGAGCACGGAAATTTAAGGGGCACTAAATTTATACCACCCACGTCCTTTTTGGTCTGTTATAAGAAAAAGTTGGGTGGGATGGGGGGGAGCGTCAAATTGAAACTTTGCTCTCTTCGCACGCCCCTGGTTGGGAAGTTATAAGGGTTTTACTTTTATACTCATTCAATTTTTTGGACTTTTAGGGTTTTTCTTAAATCCAAAAGGGCAACTTTATGACATAAGTTTTATTATTATTATTATTATTATTATTATTATTATTATTATTATTATTATTATTATTATTTGTTCGGAAATGCATAAAACTAGCAGGTGTTGTTGATCAGATACTATCTAATCGCACTCATTTTCTTCTTCTTTTTTTTCTCTCTTTCTCTTTCTTTTTTTAAAACGCAATAGATACATCAGAAAATAGTGTCGAATTGGGTGTTTTGCATGGAATTCCCGAGCGAAAGAAAAATAATCACTCAAACTTTATAAAAAATGTGTTAGTCACATGATCAAATTCACTTATAATTCAATTAGGTAATTTTTTGCTCAAAAAAAAAAAAAAAAAAAAAAAAAAAAAAGAAAAAGAAAGAAAGAAAGAAAAGAAAAGAAAAAAGGAAAATTTCGTTCGATTCATTTCCATAATCAGGCTTTCCAATTTGATATCTTTCTGTTAAAAAACAAATTTGTAAATGCGTCAAAACGTTTTATGCCTGTTGAGCAAATTATCTGAGAACAGGCTTAATACAGTAGAAACCCAGTTATCCGAATCCCGGTCATCCGAAAATCGGCTTAACCGAAAGACCTTAAAGTTCGTCCAAGTCCTTTTTAAATGGGAAAAATTTTAATGTTAGCATTATTTTTACCGATGTCAAATGACACCTTTCAATGTATTTTGATTTATGATTGCTATTTTATTTGTAAGTTTTAGATAAAAACAATTTCGAATCATTTTTAATGCATTAAAGAGGGTTTTTTTTTTTTTTTTTTTTTTTTTTTTTTTTTTTAATATATTTATTAACTTTAAAAATTAGAAGAAAAAAATAAGTAAAAATCAAAGCTTGAAAGGTGTTACTGGACACTGATAGAAATAGTATTAAAAATCATGTTCTTTATGAAATAAATAGAGTCAACTTACTTATTTGGTCCATTGCGTAATTTCAAGCACTTTATTAAAAAGACGCGTATGACACTTCATTATTTTGCAAAATATGTTGTGATTTTCTTTTGTTTTACAACTTTGTATCGTTTCAATGCTGCTTTATAATGCCACCTTTTAAATAACAGCATATTTGATGCTGTTGCATCTTCTTGTACTTCAGTATATATAGAAGTGAGGCGTCTAAGATCTTAGCATAACTTTACTTTGTGGTTTGTCATTCAGAATACTTTGAATACGGTATTACAACACTTTTACTACAACGATGTTCTAAATTAAGATGACAGATTTTCATCAAACAAATTTTCGCTATCAGCCTCCCAGTTATTCGAAAATTCCTAAAGAACCCGATTAACCGAAAGTGCTTTCGTCCGATGCTTTACGAATAAATGGGGTTTTACAATATATACTTTAAATTTGTTTTTCTCAAAACTGATTTTTTAACGTTTTTAGATTTTCGAAATGCTCCGTGCGTTATAATTTTTAATAAAGATTCATAGAAACTGATAAGGAAGAATTCTGATATTGCTTACAAAGTAGCTGCGTATACATTTATACTACCTCTGACAATAAAGTTTGGTGAATGAATCCAGAACGACCGATCTGGCAATACTGTGGAAACAAAACGCTGCACCTGCATAGAAGCAAGTGTAGGCCATCTTCCCCCACCGTTGTTCAATTGAGCGTTGTTCATGTTCTGAGTAAGACGTGCTTTACTAAGTGCTTGTTCAGCGTGTTGGTTCTTAACTGAGAACAAAAAAAAATGAACGAATAAAAGTTCAGTTTAAAGTTTGGTTTTAAGCTTTGCAAGACACCGAAAGAAATTCATGATGGGTGGTGCAAACTCAACACCTACCATACTCGCCAGATCTCAGTTCTTCAGATTTCTTACTATTTTCACCATTCAAACTCTCTTTGAAAGAGATTTGACCATATTGCTGACATCCAACGAAACGTGACGAAGCTTTTGGACTTCATCCCCAAAGAAGACTTCTTGCGAATTTCCCAGGACATGTATAGCAGATCTCAGCAGTGCATAGCTATGGAAGATGACTACAGTCGGCCCCGCATAAACGAATATTAACGGTTCCAGAAAAAATATTCGATTAAGCGGGGTATTTGATTAAACGGGGAGGTATATAAATGTAATATTTAATGTGCAATGAAAAGACAAAATTATTAAATATAGTATATTTAATTACCAGAGTAATAAAATCGTTAAAAACTTTAATAGAATAATAAAAACCGAAATAAAAACAAAATGACAAGTAAATAACGCAATAGTTCAATGACAGTTCAATGCAGATCGTGTGAATTGGGTCCAAATTTTGTAATTAGAATTTAATTTATGTAATTTATACAGGCTTAAAAAGGTAGATGAAAGTGGTTTGTGTGAAATTTTAGTATAAAAAATAGACGAGATTTTATTTTTCGAATGGTATCACAATCACCATCTTCAGCCTCTAAGTGACAACATCTATACTAATAAAATCCGTGCGCCTCTGTCTGTCTGCTTGAAGCCGATTACAGTTCGCAACGCGGGCGAGTTGGAAGTCGCGAGAGGTGTCTTTCGATTGGAAATATTCCGGGGAAGTCATTTCGGGCATTTTCGAGACCGTGGGACCAAAATTAAAAAAGTTATGAATTAAAAACCCCTTGGGAATCGGAACGAAAAATGTCCCAAATCCCAAACGGCGCTCAAACGGAGCTCCGAGGCAGAACACTGCGCTACCTTGCGGTGAAGAACCTGAACTTTTCCCCTTTGGCTAAAAGAAGAAACAGCCGAAAATCGCTTTTTCTACCGGCGCTAATTGCGTTTTTTTTTGCGCGTTTTTTCTTAAACCATCATGCAGACAGTTTTTAAAGTAGAAAAAAACTGATTACATATTCAGAATCTGCGTAAAAATCTGCTTCTTATGAACTAAAAAATACGGAAAAATGTCTTAAGGGCGCGTAGTGCCCACCGTGCAAAACCAAATATTTTTAACGGGACTATGGGCGCGAAGCGACCATAGTTCCGATCCACATTTTTTTTTTTTTTCAAGTGCACGTGGCCCACAGTGCGAAATCACATATTTTTAACGGGACCATGACTCTTTAATTTACTTTTTTTGTGCTTGAGGATTCGAACACCAAGACTTGCTTATTAAATGAATTTTTTTGCTTATTATATACTGCTTAATATCGAGGTTCGTTTTGAAAAAGTGGCCCAGATAGCGGGCGTAGCTCGCTAGTATTATTATTAAAGGGCTACTTCAATCACGCGAAAGATTTGCTCGCTAATGCTAATCCTACAGAAGAAATTTATAAAGATATCTTTATCGCATTTCAATATTTTTAAATGATCTTTTTTTGAAATGGATAGCTGAGATCGATATGTACAGGGCTTCGTCGTTTTTAACATTCGATTTTTATTGCTGATATTTTTAATGAGGATGATTTCAGTTTTGGAACCGGTTTTGAAAATGAAAGTGTCTCCATAAAACTAACTGTAAAAAAATCGAAAAAGTGAAAAAAAAAGTCCTTTGACAAACAAAAGTAAACAAAATATAAAATTGATCGAAATTACTGTCCAATTTATTTCGCAATTTTTTAAATTAATTCGAAAAAATGAACAACTAAAAGAACTCATTTGACCAATCCATTATACATCTGCCAGCCGAAATTAATGCTGGGAGTTCTGGAAGTTTGTTTTCTGTGTAACAACCAAAAATGACAAAAGGTATGGAGGAAATTCCAATTGAAACGTGTGTTTCACACCCATTTTTCGAATTGTCTCACTCATTTATTATTCGATTAAGCGAGGACATTTCGTGAAAAGTATTCGATTAAGCGGGTAAAATAACACTAGCCCAATGGGCTAAAAATTGGTTTCGGAGGATTATATTCGAATAAGCGGGGTATTCGTTTATGCGTTACCCGATTATGTGGGGAGGACTGTATTTCGAAGTATGTTATGGTAACTTTCGTTAATATTTCATCTACATTAATGATACAGGACTATTCACCGAACTTTATTGTCAAAGGTAGTAAATTCGACTTCATTAAAATAAATAAATAATTACGATAATTTTGATTTTTAACTTACTTTATTAAAAAGCAAAATTCTGATGAAAATCTATAATTGAATTCAGAAACTTCTGTAAAAAATTAAGCATTCAAGGGATTAAAAAAAATCGATACTCAGATTTGTTTGTAATAGAGTTTTAAGTGATTGAGATGTAAAATCAAAGAAATATGTCAAAAATTAAGACACAAGCAGAATTTTATAGTTTCGCTTTAAAATTTTAATTTAAAATAAAAACAACAAAATTGTAATTTAACAAATTACAACGACTATTTGAAGATGATATTTTCAAAGAATAAAATTTTAAAGACTTTATAAATAAATTCTATATTTAAATTAATAATAATAATAAACGTCATTTTTATGATGATCATGATGAGTCCTATATTATGTACGCCATGCATTAAACATTAATATTCCCAAACCAATTATTAAAAAAAATAAAATAAAATAAAAAAAAAAAAAAAAAAAAAAAAAAACAGTAGTTTATAGATATGCAACTTTAACTATTTAAAATGTGCAACTTTATTGGATGGAGTTCATCAGACAGACTTCTGAACGCCTCATACAGTGCTCAGCAAAAGTTTAGACAATGATCGATTACGCTTCTATTTTCAGAAGTATGTGCCGAATGTTTGTAATTCCTCTGTCATATATTACTTGTGACTTAGCCTTTATTCACACACAATAGATTTTGAATTTTACCTTTTACATAAAATATAATGACAAAAAAATAAAATTAACATTGTGGCAAAAGTATAGACAATTTGTGTATTTACAGAAAAATAGCTACAAATTAAAATCGAGTTGCACCCGCATTGTTTGCAGTTAGTGCAAGAATGCGTACCACTTGGGTCCATATGACGTATGTTTGCAAGTTAGTTGAATTCTCGCCAATTTATAGCGATATTTTAGAGCCGATTGTTTTATCATTTTCATGTAAATTGATTTACCTGTTTCTTTAATTCATCTACGAATCATTTCCGTTGACACAGAAAGTTCTGACTAACTTTTAATGTGATTAGCAATCATTACTTGTGTAAATGTCAGTTTCTGGATCCTTTTGTCATCTCGTTTTCTCGTCACACAAGATCTTCCAGATTATGCTTTGTTTTGAAGGAGTCATCCTTACACTATACTTCATAAACAGACCACTTTGGACGATTCAATTCTGCTGAAATTTTTGCAACAGTCTTCCCTTTCCATTTCAGCTTTCCTACTTCAATTATCTCATCTAATTGAATGTTTTTAGCTCGCGGCATCTTCACTAACTAATGCTATATCAAGGTATAATTAAATACTTCAGACATGTGACATCATAACTTGTAAATTTGCATTTTTCGATGAACAGTTGGCTAAAAATCAAAAAAGTGTCTAAACTTTTGCAATATGCAAATTTTACTTTTTTCAGTTAAATTAAATATTATCTTATATTATAACCATTATTTTTATTCTACATTATATAAAATATATTTGAAAATAAGTATAGCCATCTGTGAAACCCACGTGTTCGTACTTTTTTATTTAAAGGTTAAAAAACATCAGTGTCTAAACTTTTGCTGAGCACTGTTACGTACGACATGGATTAAACATAAATATTCCTGGACCCATAATAATAAATTTTAAATGAAATTTCAGTTTCACAATTTTTGGAACTGCAAATTTTTAAACTTCTAAACATCGCACATTTTAAATTTTTACACCGTTAGGTAGAGAAAAAAAAAATGCACTTTAAAATGAAATTTGTTTGAAATCTTTATCACAATTTGTTTTCAAATTATTATTTTTTAAGTTTTTGTTACTTTTTTGCCATTGTGGCAACAGAACTATTTCATTTTTGGACATTAAACAGTGACCTATCAGAAATTGAATAAAATAAAAAACATAAGTATTCCATTTTTGGACATTTATTTGGACCAATCAGAAAATGAATAAAATTAAATAAGTTGCGGAATGTTCTACTTACGCATTGTGAAATGTACATTCGCATAAAATTTCTTATTGCTATGATGAAAATTAAAATTAAAAAAATTAACGCTACCTTTTTCTTTACGACACACACACGGCCTGGAGTATAGTCATGCATCGAGTGGGGTTCATACTATTTATTTTTTTTTTCTTTTTCGTTGCGGGTTAGGCTCATTTATATTGTTTAGAGTTTGTGTTGTTGTTATTATTTGCGGGCAATTTCTTTTTTTAATTTTTTTTTTCAAAAGAATAACCATGACTGATTTTGATTTAAAAATAAATTTTAAAAAAGAATTGTAGTTTTGAATATGAATGTCTGTTTGTCATGTTCCTTTTCCCATCTAAAAGATCAACTTGAATTAAGTTTGTGCTTATAGACTATTTTTCCATAGTTGGATTAGATTGTGAATTAATTTTCTATTATTTTGGGGAAAAGTATTTTGGGTTCGGATTAGCTGAAGGTTCCACAAAATATTTTTTGTGAGGTCTTGTATAACCCATACAGACTCTCAGTTCAATCAAACGTGGAACTAGATTTTTGCTTCTCGGTGTTTTGTCATAAGTTTC